>JAAGKR010011345.1:0-19691 GCA_011419295.1 Clarias macrocephalus
AAACCTCTTTCTGACCACTCCAGTGCCGTGTCCCAAGTCTGGGAATCCCCCTCATCAATGGACAGTTTTACAACATTAAGAGGCTGTACATCCAAGGGCTGCATCCCAGTGCTTTGGGTGTGACATTTACATTGCTGCATTTCAATCTTATGAATATATTGAACAATGGGTAATATTTATGACTGTTTGATCCTGTTCATACTTAAAATGGTATTTACAATTACTGTAAAATACTGTAGCTGCTGTTTTATGATCATAATATTCCTGATTAATGCTATTAACTATTGCGAGCCAACGCTCCCATTTATAAATTTTGTACTAAATGAGCTCAGTGAAATGGTTGCATCTGTGACACAACAGTTTGTTTTAACCAGTATGTGAATGGACGTGTGTCTACAATACAGAGTTGAAAAAGGTTTTGTGGTCAGAAAATGTTTAATGTTCTAGCACCTCTGATCAGTGCTGATCAATGAACTATTGATCCCAAATACTGTATGAATATGCAATACTATAACCATAACTAACCATTGTAGGTCTACATTCATCCCATATATGATCTGTATATTTACTACACTTACTTTCAATATCATTTCAAAAGATTTTTTAAAATTTATTTTATTTTACAAATGCATGCAGTGTTGGGGCAATATAGTATGTTACAAATAAATATATACAATTAATTATAGTAATAGAGTAATTTATTATTTCAAATTTGACACTGAGGTGATTAAATATTAAAAGTCAGATGGAGATCCTGAGCCATTTCCCTACAGTAAGTTTATATCCATGGAAATCAGCAGTAAGACCCGTGGAGACACTTGCCTGGGCAGTGAAGAGCTGATTCCAAAGTGGGGTTGGGTACCGAAAACCGGTGCCCATATGGTACCTATATAACCGGTATGTACCGGACCGAAATAGAACGCAAATTTCGGTGCCACTTAAATGCCTGAACTGTTGATTTTTCTCAAAAACATTTTTAACCAGAACTGCTCACTGGACACGTCTTTAATATGTTTAAGTAATATCAACTCACATTTACATAAAGTATAACATATTACAAAAGAGGACATCTACATACTGTAAATCACATAAATCCTTTGATGAACTGACGATGATAGCCTGACACGCAAGTGAACAATCATCATCATCATCCTCATCTCCATCATGAGGCCAGGTGATGTGCTGGGGAACAACCTGTACTGAAAGCAAAAACAAAGATCAGGGACTAAATCAAGTTGTCCTGAGGCATCATATTCACACATGTTCAACATCATTATATCTCGCTTTATAATAATATATACGGTGGTGAACAAAAGTGAAAGTCACTGCTTTCATAACAACCTCAAACGTTTAAATAATGACTATACAGAAAATAAGGATAACTTATTTTATGCTACTAAATTGCCATATAACGGTCAGTATTTAGTTTGAAGGTTTTGTACAGAGGTGGACACCCCGGCTTCAGAAAGTATAAGTGCTGCCACTTATTTTTTTCCATCAATTAACTAAAGCAGGTGATTTTAATTAACACAACTCTTCAGTCGGACCTGAACTAACTGGTGACGTCACCTGTTCTGTACACAGAGAGAAACTAATATATGGCACGTGCTGTCTGTTTGTGTCTCGTGCTCACTAGCCCAACGTTAACTAAACTTTGTCTAAATTCCTTTATCACAGTAAATGACTAGAATATCTGACAGTATATAATGAGTGTAACACACTGCAGGTGCACTTACCGAGCCGCTGCCCTTCGCCATCACGGTGAAGCTCTTTGTTTCTCCTGCAGGTCTGTTCTGTCTTCTAGCGAGACTCACTGGGAGCCAGTATCGAAGACGTCCGCTTCCCTGGGTCACGTGACTGACAAACGAATTCCGTTCTGGCTCGATTGCTTTTCCTGTATTGTATTTGTACTTGAATTTCACAGCTTGAAATGTGTTGTTGAAAATTTCGTGTGACATTCAGAGGGCTTCAAATTCAAAGATGTTGCTTTTTAAAGTCAAATATTTCAGTTTAATAAATTCAGTAGTATCTAAATTTCAAAATTAACAATTCAACAGTGATTAAATTCCAAAATGTATTTTTCAAAGGCAAGTACAAGTACATTACAATGGTAACTCAAAGTGATTTACATAAAAGAGAAGAAAATAATGATAAAATGAAATAGAAAACAATGGCAATAAAACTTTTTAAATATTTTTTTTATTTTGATTTAAGATACAAATAATGAAACTTTTAAAACTAATTAAAATTTGATTTAAAATCTAAATAAAACAGTTAAAATATTAGATAAACATAAAATAATGCAGTCAGTTCGGACGTAACAGAGCTCAATCAATAAATGCACAGCTAAACAGATGAGTTTTAAGTTTAGATTTAAATGTGACTAATGTTTTTGCATATCTGATCTCTTATGGAAGCTGGTTCCAACTGTAGGCAGCATAATACCTAAAAGCGACTCTCCTTGCTTTGTGTGAACCCGCGGTATTTCTAACTGACTCGATCCTAATAATCTGAGTGATCTGTTAGATTCATATTCAGTGAGCAGGTTTGCAATGTATTTAGGTCTCAGGCCACTGAGTGATTTATAAACGAGTAAAAGTATTTTAAAATCTATCCTGAATGTGTGTGATGTGCTCAGATTTTCTGAAAGTCCTATTAAAGTTCCCTGAAAGGTTTTGTGCCCTATATGTATAATGTGTGTTGGTTCCAGCTCTAACCCTTGCGAGACTTTGCTGGTCGGCACGGGAAGATGGTGATGCACGTGGTCACATGACCTGGAAATAAAGCCGGCCCGGAACAGGACTCGAGGGGGGAGTATGGAGACACAGCGCGCTGTTATTATTTGTTTAGATACGGAGTGTACAAAGAGACTATTGAGGACTGTGCCTTGCGGGTTCGCGTTTCCATCAGGAATAAAACCGACTGGACTCCTTCGACAGGACACTCTGACTCCGCTATCGGCCTTCCGGGATTAATCCATCTTTACCGGTGAGACCAATTCCACTCTCTCATACACACTTGCAATAACCGAGACTCTGGACATTTTACACACCTACACCCATTCCGTATCTTATTGTAAATATTTTGTATATATTATTTTCTTTGTTATTGGTTTTGGTACACCATTTTTGTTTCATTTATTGTATAATACACATTTGGATTGTTTAAATTGGTCTTGGGTTTGTCATTCTTCTTCACTTTTTTTTTTAAAGCACTTAGACACGAAGAAAAAGATCTCTCTTTTTGTGTAGCATCAGGTAAGAACAAATTATCTGAGCGTTACAATAGTATGCTGATTTAGTTACTGCTTTGACATGACTACTGAAACTAAGGTCTGTCTCCAGAATCACCCCAAGATTCTTAACTTGGTTTTTAGTTGTTTGACTCCTATAGTGAAGGTATGAATTAACCTTCAGAGCTTCATCTTTGTTTCCAAATGCAATGACTTCAGTTTTTTCCTTCTCTAACTGAAGGAATTTTTGCCACATCCAACTGTTAATTTCATCAATGCATTGGCAGAGGGAGTCTATGGGGCTATAATCATTTGGAGATAAGACTCGGTAAAGCTGGGTATCATCAGCATAGCTGTGGTAGGCAATTTGGTTCTTTCTCATTATCTGGCTTAGTGGGAGCATATACAGGCTAAACAGGAGCGGTGCAAGAATTGAGTCTTGTGGGACTTCGCATGTCATGGATGTCCACTTAGACTTGTGCTCTCCTATACTCACATAATAACCTTTCCCTTCTACGTATGACCTGAACCATTTGAGTACCATCCCAGTAAGCCCGACTGTAAGCCCAGTAAGCTGTAGTTATTTAATAAGGAATTGTCAAGATTATTCTTTTTCAGAAGGGGCTTAACAACTGCAGTTTTTAGAGAGTATGGAAAAGTCCCAGAAAGAAGGGAGGTGTTCAGCACTTCTAAAATATCTGTTTCCAAACAGTCAAACACACTTTTGAAAAAAGATGTGTGTCAAGGTCGCAGGTTGACGATTTGAGGTGCTGTACTATTTCTCCCAAGATCTTGCTATTAATTGCTTGAAAGACAGACACTAACTGTTTTTGAGCTTGTGTTTGTGTTTTTCTGACCTTTGCACAACTTGATGTGTTAATAGACCTGATATTACTGATTTTCTCAGAGAAGAAGGAAACAAACTCATTGCATTTGCTGTCGGAGAGCATTTCAATGGGAATCTGACTTGGTGGGTTTGTCAGTCTCTCAAGAGTAGCAAGAAGAGTGCGAGTGTTGATTAAGTTGCTGTTTATGATGTTTGAGAAAAAGGTCTGTCAAGCTATGGCGAGTTCCACATTGACAGCATGAAGGCTGTCTTTATAGATGCTCTAGTGAATTTCAAGTTTCATCTTCCGCCACATCCGCTCAGCTTTTCGGCATTGGCTTTTCATATTCAAACTGCTGTTGATTTTCTCCATGGTGATTTCTGTCTGCCCGTCTTTCGGAACTTTTCCGGAGCAATATCATCAATAACATTCTTAACTTTTGAGTTAAAGGAATCAAGAAGAAGATCAACAGAGTCTATTGAAATGATTGGTGTTAAGGATATAGCCTTCATAAATAGTGCACTTGTGTTTCTCATTAATGCATCTTTTTCTGACAGACACAGATCTAGATTCAGTGGTAACAGAGATCAATATATCAAAGAAAATACAGAAGTGATCAGACAGTGCGACGTCCTTTATAATAATGGATGAGATGTTTAGACCCTTACTGATGGGTAAGTCTAGAGTGTGTCCACGATTATGTGTGGGCCCGTGCACATGCTGAATCAGGTCAAAAGTGTTTAAAACACTCATCATTTCTTTTGTAATATTGATTTCTGCATTATCTATGTGAATATTAAAGTCCCCTGCTATGACAAAACAGTCGAACTCTGAGGAAATCATTGATATCAGTTCTGTGAATTCTTCAATAAAGTATTTTGGAGGTCTGTAAATAATGATGAACAGAATGCGTGGAGCACCTTTCAGCAAAATACCTAGATATTCAAAAGACAAAAACTGACCAAATGACACTTGCTTGCATTGATAGACATCTTTAAATAGAGCAGCTGCACCTCCACCTCTCCTAACAGTTCTGCAGACACTCATGAAAGTAAAGTTAGGAGGGGCTGATTCATTTAGGACTGTTGCACTGCAGCTATCGTCTAACCAAGTTTCATTAAGGAACATAAAATCCAATTTGTTTGTGGTGATCAGATCATTGATTAAAAAAGATTTTTTTTTAGTGAGCGAATATTTAAAAATGCAAACTTAATGGCATTTCTTTTTGTCCCCACAGTAATCTCAGTTTGATGCATAATAACTCGGAGATTAGATGGTTCAGCCGTGCGGCTTAAGAAGGCCTTGGGCTTTCTATCACGTGATAAAACAGAGATAGAGAAAGCTACAGGCTTTACAAAAGCTACACTGGGACCCGACACACATCACTGAGAGCTGCTATCTGTTTGTTTTAATTCACCTAGACCAGATGTAGGAGGGGGGTTTGAGCCCTGGCGCTGTGGCAGCGGTCTGAGGGCGAGCTGGGGCTACAGGCCTTGGTGGTAGCGGAGCTCGCTGTTTTTTAGTTGGCATCTGGGGGCTTGCAGCAAAAGAGTGGGAGAGTTTGGTCCCAGTATATACCAGTTCCTCCATGTTCTGTGAGAAGCTTAGAAGTGGAGATGCTGGAGAGAGGGATAATGTGTCTGGTGAGATGGGCTCTGGCTCTGGCGTTTCTGGTCGCTTTAGTATATTGTCTTGAATTCCAGGGTTATTTTTCAGAATGTTATCTTGAAGCTGTTGTAGTATGTCACAGTCTGTCTGTGATGAGCTCTGTGAACAGGACTCAGCCGGGATGTCCATGAGCAGTGGTTGTTTTGACTGTGTGATGTTATCAGTATCCTTGTGAGATTCTTTAGCCACATGATGATTCGAAAGCTGTCTGTGGTCACTCATACTTTGTCCAGGCGTGCATGTGCCATTCCGGTTGAGAGGATTGGCACACTCTGCTGAAGGATGATGGAGGGAGAAATAGATATTTTCCTTTAGCACCCTTGCACCAAGTTTGTTTGGGTGGAGACCATCCAGTTTGAACAGTTGTCTATGGCCCCAGAAAAGATTGAAGTTGTCGATGAAGTTGACCCCTTTTGAACTGCAGGTTCTTTGTAGCCATGTGTTCAGCCCAAGCAACCGTGAGAACATGTTAGTTCCCCTTGCTGGGAGTGGTCCACTGATGATTGATAAATTTCAAGATTTTGAAGTGTTTCAAAGAGTTCACTGAAATCCTTCTTTAGGAGTTCTGACTGCTCTTTCCGAATGTCATTTTTCCCCACATGGATAATAATTAGATTTGCAGTCTTGTGCTTCGTCAAAATGTTCCGAAGTTCCCTGTTCACATCAGAGATTAAATGTTGCTTGAGGAAAGCAGCATGAAGTTGTTGTCCTGCTCCTGATGTCCTGACCTCGGTTTCGCTCTGAGCTGAGTGCCGCTGTATGCTCGACTTTGAGCGTCTGTTGGTAGCGACGTTAGCTGCTGGCTGATCCAATCCATATTCAGTCACATTAGAAAAGCTAAACTGAATATTTTCACTTTGGCTGAAATAACAGCGTTGAAGTGGTATGAGTTAATTTTAACATACTGGAGTCGTTTTAGGACAAAACTTCATCCGATCTACTTTTTCTCATCTGTGATTCACTCTCCGATTACCAAACAGGGAATGTATTTGACTGACCATGAAAGAAGTACACAAACACACACACACACACACACACACACACACACACACACACACACACACACACACACACACACACACACACACACTCTCTCTGCTCTACACAGGAACTCTGCTCTGTCACAATTCTTTTCAAAAGTAAAGTGCAGGTTAATTTGTTTTATTTTTACTTTACAGCAGTCAGCAGTGAGCAGTTAGTCTGCACTCAGTCAAGTGTCATTAGATAGATTTCTTGTTTATTTTCCAGATAAAACAGTGTTTCTGTTGTGTGTGTGTGAAACTCAAATAAGAGAGGAGGATACTTGCCAGGTTACTGTGTAAAAGACGAGAAGAGGGAAGTGGGAGGGGCTTATTCCTCCTCTCTTACTTTAGCTTCACACACACACACACACACACACACAACACACACACACACACACACACAGCGTGGAAAGGAAACACTTATCTGTCAGGATTTATTTGTACTTTTTTTTTTTAAAGGTAACATGCAGGTTAATTTGTTTTATTTTTTCACTTTATACTTTCTATGAATGTTATCCAATGAAAGTCAGACGTTGCTTTTCAACCATGCTTCAACAGAATTATTTTTAAAAAATAAACTCATGGAACAGGCCTGGACAAAAATGATGGTACCCCTAGAAAATACTGAAAATAATGTGACCAAAGGACATGTTAATTCAAGGTGTGTCCACTAATTAGCATCACAGGTGTCTACAATCTTGTAATCAGTCAGTGGGCCTATATATAGGGCTCCAGGTAGTCACTGTGTTGTTTGGTGACATGGTGTGTACCACACTCAACATGGACCAGAGGAAGCGAAGGAAAGAGATTCAGGAGATTCGACAGAAGATTATAGACAAGCATGTTAAATGTAAAGGCTATAAGACCATTTCCAAGCAGCTAGATGTTCCTGTGACTACAGTTGCACATATTATTCAGAAATTTAAGATCCATGGGACTGTAGCCAACCTCCTGGCCGCAGGAGGAAAATTGATGACAAATCAAAGAGATGGATAATCCGAATGGTAACAAAAGAGCCCAGAAAGACTAAAGCGATCCAAGGTGAACTTCATGCTCAAGGAACATCAGTGTCAGATCGCACCATCCGTCGTTGTTTGAGCCAAAGTGGACTACATGGGAGACGACCAAGGAGGACACCATTGTTGAAAACAAATCATAAAAAAGCAGACTGGAATATGCCAAACTACATGTTGACAAGCCACAAAGCTTCTGGGAGAATGTCCTATGGACAGATGAGACAAAAATGGAACTTGCCAAGGCACATCAGCTCTATGTTCACAGATGGAAAAATGAAGCACATCAAGAAAAGAACACTGTCCCTACTGTGAAACATGGAGGAGGATCTGTTATGGTCTGGGGCTGCTTTGCTGCATCTGGCACAGGGTGTCTTGAATCTGTGCAGGGTACAATGAAATCTCAAGACTATCAAGGGATTCTAGAGAGAAATGTGCTGGCCAGTGTCAGAAAGCTGGGTCTCAGTCGCAGGTCATGGGTGTTGCAACAGGACAATGACCCAAAACACCCAGGAATGGCTAAGAGGAAAACATTGGACTATTCTAAAGTGCCCTTCTATGAGCCCTGACCTCAATCCTATTGAGCATCTTTGGAAGGAGCTGAAACATGCTGTCTGGAAAAGGCACCCTTCAAACCGGAAACAACTGGAGTGGGCCAAAATACCTGCAGAGAGGTGCAAAAGTCTTATCCACAGTTACAGGAATCGTTTGATTGCAGTGATTGCCTCAAAAGGTTGTGCAACAAACTATTAAGTTAGGGGTGCCATCATTTTTGTCCAGGCCTGTTCCATGAGTTCATTTTTTTAATAATTCAGTTGAAGCATGGTTGAAAAGCAATGTCTGACTTTCATTGGTTAACATTCATAGAATTCTTATTTATTATTACTTTTGTCAGATTAAAGTTATTTCTGTGACCATTGTGAGTTTTTCTTTCATTGACCGAAGGGTACCAACAATTTTGTCCACGTGTGTAAATGAACTGTATCAGTCAGGATTTAGGCCTCATCACAGCACAGAGACAGCACTTGTTAAAGTAGTAAGCGACCTCCTATTGGCCTCTGATCAAGGTTGCATCACTATACTTGTGTTACTCGACCTCTGTGCAGCTTTTGACACTATTGATCATAGTATTCTCCTTCACAGATTAGAAAATGTAGGAGGAACTAAGGAAATGGCCCTTTCCTGGCTCAGATCCTATTTGACTGATTGTTATCTGTTTGTAGATTTAAATGGTGACCATGCTACATGTTCTAAAGTGGAGTTTGGTGTTCCACAGGGTTCAGTTTTAGGCCCACTGCTTTTTTTCTCTTTACATGCTTCCTCTGGGCAACATACTGTATCGTGAATGAAAGGTGAGAAGAGATTCAGCAGAATCTTCTGACACAGTGCTTGCTCTTGACACAAATATAGAGAATAAGAATTGAATTTATAATAAGATAATAATTAAATAATACAATTATATCAAATAAGGACTTTATCTAAAAGCCAGACCAAATGTCTCATTCACACCTGAAGTAGTTAAATATGTTTATACTGTAGATACGTAGGTTATATTTTAAAAGTACAATTGCAAATAATTTACAAACTGCATGTAATGTAAAATATGAATAAAACAGTATTAGACACACATATATGATATGGTAGTATATACACAATGAAAAAGCTATTTAGACATGAGTGCTCAAATGTAATTATTAATTTATTGTGTATATTTAACTTCATCCAACCGTTTAACTCACATGAAAAAAACGTGCCCCAGCCCACTATTATTTTCTGTTCAAATTTAAAGATGCACACGCGTGTGCAAAAAGACGAAGTAAAACAAAGAATACGAAAGTGTACAATCTTTAATGAAGTTAGCCTAAAACAATATTGTCTCCAATACTGAAGCAAACATGATTTTGTTTTTGTTTTAGTTTATTTGTTGACTACAACGCTACAGCGCGCTCGGAGGTGAACACATGCAGACCCCCAGTTACTGTATTCCCTCTTGTCACCTTTCATTCATGATTGGTGTGAAGTTATCAAACCGGTTTCACTGATGGGGGAATTGGCAGAATTGAGGAGTTTAAAAAGAATGAACAAGACCAAGCAGACGTCTCTGCCTAAAATGTATTTTGCCAGCAAAACATAAACATAAATAGAAACAAATAAAATGTTTAATGATATCAATTAAATCAGACTTCATAGTTGGATTTGATACTTTGAGTGTAATTCATACATTTACTGAATATATTCACATTTTGTAAAATAACGAAACCCGTTTCCTTCCTGGACCTTTTGTCCGCATCACAATGAACTGAAGCTCAGCACGTCTACTTTCCTTGTTTTAATCTGTAATGTTTAAGTGAAATACATTTTGCGTATATGCTTAAATATTCCTTTTTATTTATGGACATGTATGTTTGATCTGCATTATTGCAAGAGGCGATGACTTTCTGGGGGAGTATGTCTGCACCTTTTGTAAAGTGAAAGTACACTCAAAAAACGAACACGGCAGGTTGTGCATTTAACATAATATAATTACTTTCAGAATACTCATAATAATCATATTTGTTAATTTTAAATGTTTTTTTCGATTAAGGTTAACATAATTTCGTCTCAACTTGACCGTACACATTCCTAATACGTTGTCTAATCACAAACCAATCATGTTAAGTCAACATTTCATACATACAGCAGGGGGCAGTAGCGAGACGCTAGCTGTTATGAACCGCTAATGAAACAGAAGAGCAAGATGAATCAAACTACACCTGCGCTAAGTTAATCGACTCTGTGAGTGTGCGTTAGATTCTGTCCGTTTTGACAGAGGGAGGTCAACACCCGAAACAGGTACGATTTTTCCTCAGATATTTGTTTTTTTTTCCCAGTTCATATTTTTATATATAGTATTTAACTTTGGCCTGCTTCTGTAGTTTTAGAGAGGCCTAGTGTTTTAGACTGAAGTTAGCCAGCTAGTGGGTTTAGGCACATGTCACAGGTGTATACAGTCGTTGCCAAAAGTTTTGAGAATTACGTAAATATTGGAAATTGGAAAAGTTGCTGCTGAAGTTTTTGTAATAGCAATTTGCATATACTCCAGAATGTTATGAAGAGTGATCAGATCAGAATTGTATAGTCCTTCTTTGCCATGAAAATTAATTTAATTCCACTGCATTTCATTGCTGTCATTAAAGTACCTACTGAGATCATTTCACTAATCATCTGGTTAACTCAGGTGAGAATGTTGACGAGCACAAGGCTGGAGATCATTATGTCAGGCTGATTGGGTTAGAATGTTAAAAGGAGGCTGATGCTTGAAATCATTGTTCTTTCATTGTTAACCTGGTGACCTGCAAAGAAACGCCTGCAGCCATCATTGCGTTGCATAAAAATGGCTTCACAGGCAAGAATATTGTGGCTACTAAGATTGTACCTAAATCAACAATTTATAGGATCATCAAGAACTTTGAGGAAAGAGATTCAATTCTTGTTAAGAAGCTTCAGGGCGTCCAAGAAAGTCCAGCAAGCGCCAGGATCGTCTCCTAAAGAGGATTCAGCTGCGGGATCAAAGAGCCACCAGTGCAGAGCTGCTCAGTAATGGCAGCAGGCAGGTGTGAGAGCATCTGCGCACACAGGGAGGCGAAGACTTTTGGAAGATGGTCTAGTTCAAGAAGGGCAGCGAAGAAGCCACTTCTCTCCAAAAAAAACATCAGGGACAGATTGATCTTCTGCAGAAAGTCTGGCGAATGGACTGCTGAGGACTTGGGCAAAGTCATATTCTCGGATGAAGCGTCTTTCCGATTGTTTGGGGCATCTGGAAAAAGGCTTGTCCGGAGAAGAAAAGGTGACGCCACCATCAGTCCTGTGTCATGCCAACAGTAAAGCATCCTGAGACCATTCATGTGTGGGGTTGCTTCTCATCCAAGGGACTGGGCTCACTCACAATGCTGCCCAAAAACACAGGCATGAATAAAGAATGGCACCAAAACACCCTCCAACAGCAACTACTTCCAACAATCCAACAACAGTTGGAACAAGGCATTTTCCAGCACGATGGAGCACCGAGCCATAAGGCAAAAGTGAGAACTAAGTGGCTCGGGGACCAAAACGTTGAAATTTTGGGTCAATGGCCTGGAACCTGCCCAGATCTTAATCCCATTGAGAACTTGTGGTCAATCCTCAAGAGGTGGGTGGACAAACAAAAACCCACTAATTCTGACAAACTCCAAAAAGTGATTATGAAAGAATGGGTTGCTATCAGTCAGGATTTGGCCCAGAAGTTGATTGAGTATCGAATTGCAGAGGCCCTGAAAAAGAAGCGCCAACACTGCAAATACTGACTCTCTGCATAATTGTCATGTAATTGTCGATAAAAGCCTATGAAGTGTATGAAGTGCTTGTAATTATATTTCAGTACATCACAGAAACAACTGAAACAAACACTGCATGAAAAGAGGTGAATCTGTACTAGGAAACTCCCGTATACAGCATTGATTTTCGGAAGTATCTACAGTACCACTGACCGTATACATCAAATTCCACCAAGCTAGGATACTTCCGGATTGATACCAATTCGGATGTATCTTGCTGAGGAATCCTTCCATGGTACAGCCATTTGTTGCCATGGCAAATAATCCACTCAAGGATTTTGTCAGGAGACCTTCACACCTCAAGCCCCATTTGCATTTTACACCTTTGCACAAATCTGCTCTTCCCTATTGGTTTATTTATCTCTACTTTGATTGGTTGTTTTTAAAACACTCCCAAAACCCTGACATCTATTGGGACATCACCCAGTCACCCAACTCATTTTTATTCAGCCCAAGCCAAGCCCTCATAACTTAGTGACTTGATTGGTTATTGGGCAGGTATGTAGATACATCCTATCCACCCCCCCCCCCCCAGTTCTATACGTCCTCCACATCCTTTACAAAATGACAATAGAATTGATTTATTAAAATTAATAAGATTTTTTAAATTAAAATCAAATCAAACTCTAATAAATATACAAAGAAAAGTAAGAATAAAGGGGAAAAACATAAAATATGGAAAAAATGAACAAATGTGCATTTATGAAGGTGCAATTAAATTGAAAGCAATACTAAAACAAACATGCACCAGTGCTTGTTAGATGTACAAAATAAATGTCCTTATAACTCGGTCCCATTAGATATGACACGCTGGCGGCATGGCACGCAATGGCATCTTCCTCATCAGACATCAGCTCCAGCATTGCAGTCTGACACAGTTCTCTCTCTACATCTGCGTGAACGACTCTACACCTGGACTCCAGCAACTGCAAAACGCACCATACGTTAATCCCTAAAAACACTCTGAGATGTACCAAACTTAATACATACAGTAGATGATGTACACTTACTCATCTTTGTCGGTTTTTAGCCCCTGTCTTAACGGAGTCTCTTAGCTGAGACTTTCTTGGCTTTGAGACAGTATTTCCTCTGCAATGTCTCATAGTAAGTGCTGTAACATGCTGGATAAAAAAAAGTAATAAAAAATCAGATAAGTGACAGAAACAATTAAAATTATTAAAAGGGACAAAAGTTAAGGGACATGAAAATAAATACAATAACAATTTCTGATGACCCTTTATACACTCAGGGTCTGCATCTGCAAAAGTCATCTTTAATTCCTCCAGCAGATACAGATACGTCATCACCGCCTGATCATGAAGTGAACTTATTCTGTGTGGAAAGAGAGTCGTGTCATTAATTACATTTAAAATGATTATGTAAAACCCCATACATAGCAGGTAAAGAAGAAAATAGCTTTAAAAGCGGATGCTGTGAAATGCTTCAAATTAACAGATTCTTCCTTTGGCGTGAGGGGAAGTTACAATTCCTCAGGTTCTCTAACATTACGGTCAGAGATAGCGAGTCTGGATCGAGCAGCAGCGTCAATGATGATGAACCAAACTCGGGTAGAGAGGGGGACAGGTGTTGGTTAACAGCAGGCACTGGTTCATCATCACTGACCCTGTTGCTCTTGCAGCTTACACTGATGAGTGGTATATCTTACACTACATCAAGATGATACCCCCTGACTAGTTACAGTATTGTTTTTATAGTTTTATACTGTATGTTGTTTGCCTTAATGTTCTTTCTTTTGTTTCTTTCTTTTACAAATATGACCCAATATGTTCATTGATACTTCAAATAATATGTTTAAAACGCATTTATTTCTGTATTGCGTTATATTTTTATTATAGTAAGTTGTGTTAAACATAAATCTCCACATTAATGAGCCAATGTATTATGATGTGGGATGTGGTGAGCTGCTGAGGGCCAGGAAGACTTTTTGGTACCAATCCGCCCCTGCAGTTCAGTACACACTGAAACGAAACAGCGTTCTTCCAGGACCAAGGTGCTACATACATACAACATAAATTAATTCAATTCAATTCTATTCTATTTTATTTGTATGGCACTTTCAACAACTGACATTGTCACGAAGGTGTTGCGTCACCGCCCCACTTGGGGTTCTTTCTTTACTGACAACCTTGGCAAAAAGTCCATTTTATTGACTACAATAATTATTTAAATGAGTAACTAGTTTACTAGCCCGAGCTAATGCTGCCTCTGATTTTATTCCAGTTCACCTGTTCAGTTGATCCTTTTCACTTGGCTCGGGTATAGAAGGGGAGAGACGCTGGTCAACATCATCACTGACCCTGAGGCTGCTGGATCCAGACTCGCTGTCCCTGACCGTAATGTCAGAGCTGTCAGAGCCTGAGGAACTGCAAAAGGCAAAATCTGCTCATCTGAAGAATTTCACAGCATCTGCTTTTAAAGCTTTTTCTTCTTGTCGAGTAAATTTTCAGCTCCACATTTTTTTTTTGTTTTCATCCATGGCAGTTATTAATTCTTTTCTGTATGGAGAAAGGATCCATATCTCTCCCTCTGTAAATTAAAAGTTAAAGGGGGCGTGTTTCAGAACAGGTGATGGAACAGGATCACAATACATTCACAGTCACACACACTATGCCGCTTTGCGTCGGAGAATAACGTGAGCCGAGAATAACGTTCAGCACAAAACCTTTATCAGCCTTATTCAGCGTCACAAAATTATAATACAGAACATGAGCAGCACACCTCAGCTCCTACTCCGTTCTCCCCTCCTCACGCGCGCACACCTCCTCACGCGCGCACCTCCGCAGCCACTCTAACAGGGCAACATACTGTACATACATAATACAACATAGTAGTGGCCGTTACAAGACACGCGCTCTTTGTCGGCGGCGACCGTACGATCAACACTCATCTATCTGCGTAAAAGAGAGACGCTATATTATGGTATCCGTCGCTAGGCCAGTGTGTAACATAAACTTTACACAAACTGGTGATCGTCCACGTCACCTTTAAATTTCAAATGTAAACAGCGGCAGACTTCGGCACCTTCGGCTCCTCCGCGTCTTTCAGCGCGGTCTGCAATTCGCCATCACAGAGCGAGGATTAAGCCAAGGTGTGTGTTTTTCGATAAATTGTTATATTTGCATCAGTGCAGTCATTTCTCATGAATACAGTTTACAAAATGTCATGAGGGATTAATCAGTTACTAAGTTCTCTCTGTGTTCACCCTCATCACACCAGCTGTTTGCTCTCGTGAAAATGAAGCCCTTAATACACACTCTATGAACCTAGTAGCTATGAAATTTTAAGTTGAACATAGAACCTACTGTCTTATTTATGACGTTAAAACAGTGAATTAAACCAGATAACATGATGATGAAAGTTTTAATATTTATATATAACTTTAGATGGAAGGTTTTTCTAGTCACATGGCAGTGAGTCTCCAAATGAGCAGCAGGTAAGAACAGAACATGTTCAGCCTCTCATGCACATTAACACTGTGTTCACAACACTGATTGCATCCCCCCCCCCCCCCCACACAAATAAATAAATAAATAAATAAATAAATAAATTGCACCAGCCGCCACTGGTCTGTATAAACCCCTGTTACAGGTAGTCAATTTATGACTTCTCTAGTGATGGGAAGTTTGAATCATTTTAGTGACTCGGTTCTTTGAATCTCGTTCATCAAAATGAACGAATATTTTTTTGCGTCATTTACTTCATTTCGTTGTTTTGATCAGAAATAATATAAAATGTTACATTTTCAATAAACAGACCACCAACACGTCTACATACACAAATTTTGGCTGTAGGTCCAGTAATTAAAATACTACAATGCAACTAAGAACATATTATAAACAGAATGAGCAGCTCACCAGCTCTAGTCCGAGTCGTTTGTTCTTTTGAATCTAATTTACTGAATAGCGTCTATGGGAGTCACGTGACAAAAGAACGAACGATTCTGACCAAAAGACCCAAAGGTAACTACAGTACTCATTTCTGTTTCCGGTACATAAGCTACGGAGGTGTTGTGATGATTTGCGCATGCGCGCCAAAATGAACGAATCACTCTCAGACTCACTCGCTCGTCTGAGTCACGTCAAAGAACCGTTTAAAAAGAACGAACCGTTCATGAACGACACATCACTAAAAGTGAAAGTAAAAGTCTGAAGGAAGTTTGTGGCGAGAAAGACATGAAGTTATTTGCTGGGTAAAATAACAGTGAGTACATGAACATAAATCTGTAATATGTGAGTGTCAGGATTATTTACTGAATGAAGATGAATTCTGACTAAACTTTACACACTCTGTACTGGATAACATGGTGTTAATGTGGTAACTAAACCGTAAACAGTGTGTGTGTGTGTGTGTGTGTGTGTGTGTGTCATGCGGTGTTTCTTACAGCGGTGTCGAGTTTACGGTTTTTAAAATATTTTTTATTAACTGTGAGAATAATATTAATATTCATTATAACATTTTATGACATATTTCCACGATATTTTCTTCTTTTCACGAACAAATACAATAAATAGCAATAAATCCGTAAACACGACGACAGTTCCTGATTCGATAACACACACACACACACACACACACACACGAACGCTCACGCACTCAGCGCCATTTTAGAGTAAAATGCGGAAATGCCATAACGATAACAAACTCCTCATAAGGATTTTTAATGTTCCTATCCTGGTTTTATTCTTATGCGGTATATTCCTACACATATTAACTCACAATCTTGACATTTATACTTAATTTTATATAAAACAGCCCTCAGTCTGCTCCCTATTAACAATTCTTCACACAGAACAAAATGAAAAATCTTTTATTAATTTATTTTATTTGAATTACTTACTTACTTAATTAAAATTTTATTCTTTACCTGATTCAAAGTGATTTATTTTGTTAAACCGTAACATGTTGATTTAATGTTGGTTATTGTGTACTATGTTTGTAACAAAGAACTGGACGTAGATATTTACCTCAGTGGGTTTTTGTAATCAGTAATCTAATCTCAGGGTTTTTGATTAAAATG
This sequence comes from Clarias macrocephalus, assembly GCA_011419295.1. Lineage (NCBI taxonomy): Eukaryota > Metazoa > Chordata > Actinopteri > Siluriformes > Clariidae > Clarias > Clarias macrocephalus. Next base: position 17,153 of record JAAGKR010011345.1, read on the forward strand.
AGAAACTCCAGTTTACTGTGTGATGGTTAGGCTTTTCTCTTTTTATTTATTGATTTAGTCCCATATTTTTAAGCACACATCACTAAAACAGAAACTGTCAGAGATAATATACATAATTATTTACATGATACTATGAAGGATTTTTAAAAAACAAAAAAAAAAAGGATGCTTGTATAAGTAATTTCCTAATCCCCTGTTTTTTCCCCTCTCATCAGGATTAAGCTACATTCATGTTAAAAGACGTATAACTTTCTGAAATCATGTCAGGGGAGCGTGAAAAAATTACCTCTATGAGTCTACCGGAAGACCTTCAAAAAACAAAAAGGTAAACTGATGGAACTGTTCAAAAATAAAACCCAAAATTATAAAATAATAATCTTTAATAATTTTCATTATTTCTTATGCGGGAAATTTGAGTGTTTTGATATACAAACACGCTTCCGGAACGAATTATGCATGTAATCCAAGGTTCCACTGTAAATAGATATAACTGATTAAAGATGTTTCCCTTTACTCTTTAGTGGAATTGAGGAAAGGCCAAGATCTCCTGTATCCAGCTGTGTGTCCTTTAAGAGTGACCAGTCAAAGCCACTCTCTATCGACTTTAAAGCGGGAACACACGCTCAGGAAAGGTATTGTTCAACTCTGCGATTCTGTTATAAGCAGCACTTCATTAACACAGTGATCCCTGTGTTTCACACACCTCGTGCTGCAAACTGACAGGTGGCACTGATGCTTTCAAAAATTTCCTAGCTCTCATTGAGGTTCACTTACAGAACAGAGCCATATACACAAATGGAGAAAACTTTAAAACGATTCTGCGAATGTGGCGGGAGCAGTACAATTGTGAAAACCAACCTTCTACCAGTAAAAGAATCCGACTACGCCACCCTAGAAATTAACTCTAGGGAATACTCAATCCCAAAAAGGGAGCAATTTAAGCACACAGGTTCAGTTCCCTCATATAAGGAAGCAAGAGACGTTGGGGAAATAAAAATACAAATGTTTTATTACAGATATAATAAAGACTTTCAAAATAGACCTTACGAAGTCAAAAGCACAGCAGAAGACCCACAATTTAAATGAAAAACCATATAATTACAAAAAAAGAAATATGGACACTAACAAAATCAATTTGATATAAAAAACAAACAAATAAATATAAAATACCAGCAGGGCTGAGGCTTCCAATGGCAGGAAACAAATGGAGTCTGGTTTTAGAAAAACTCATCCACACACAAGGTGCACTCAGATCACACTACCACATACTATAACTGATTAAAGATGTTTCCCTTTACTCTTTAGTGGAATTGAGGAAAGGCCAAGATCTCCTGTATCCAGCTGTGTGTCCTTTAAGAGTGACCAGTCAAAGCCACTCTCTATCGACTTTAAAGCGGGAACACACACTCAGGAAAGGTATTGTTCTTTCTTTTTAATCATTATATTCTTGTTAATTGTCAGCTTCAAGGAAAGTTCAATTTCATACCGATTTAAAATAGTCAACATCTCTTGTAGCAGATCTATGGTTTGTAACAATATGTGATTTAATCACTAAAATGAGGTCTTTACAAGAAATTTACAAGAACTTCTGATGGTCTCTTTACCAGATTACCTTAAGACAGAATAAATTCACATCACATTCGATATGCACACACATCGCGTGCGGTATGCACTTGGTTCGGTACTGAACATTTCATACGCTGTCTTTGCGAATGAGTGCTGCTTTACAGTTTTTAGTAACAGTGAAGATGCAGCTTTGAAACAGTGACACATCGACAGTGTCAGAAATAATAAATCACACTCTGCTCTTACAGAACCGCAAATCATGCGCATATTCATACATTTCCCACAATGCAGTGTAAAATCAACTAAAAACAAACTGCATTCGTGAGTTGTGGGCATTATCCATGGCACGCACGTTAAGATAATTGTCAGGGGCGGGGTGAAAAAACTGGAGTGAACCCAATAGCAGACGACTTATGCTTGAATTGAGTTAAATTTCTTTTAATGGAAATGCTGAGGCTTGACTGAGTAGGCACAGTGGGAGCAGAGGAGAGAAGCAGCGTGTGTGTGCTTGGTGACAGAGAGTGGGGAAACCCTTAGTGACGATGGAGGAGGCGGGGCTATGACGCGAGGGAATCTCCACTATCCCGGAAGTAGAGCGCGAGTACTCCTCTCGGCTCTTTGCTACTGAATTTTCGCTGCTAATCTTCGTAGCTTGCAGTGGTTGAGAAAGTGGGATATGGTGGCTGATCTCCCCAGAGAAAACGGAGGTCGGCGCGCGGCGCAAACCTTCTCCCCGATGTCCGTGAACACGGAAGTGCTTGAACGAGGAAGCGCGCGTGCTGTGGAAGCAGCAACAGGCTAGAAGAATCGTCTTTTCGGGCGGTGGTCGGTATCCAGTAATCCAGCAGCGAGAGCAAACAAATCCAAATCGTGAGTACTGTTTCAAGTCCTGAGAGCAAGCGGGGTCATCCACGTTAATCAGTCCGTTAATGATTGAAGTACCAGAGGGCGTAGGCGAGAGAAAAATCTGGAA
>JAAGKR010011346.1:0-19688 GCA_011419295.1 Clarias macrocephalus
ATTAAGTATCAGAATATGACTGATGGTGTAATAACGGTATACATGAGTATGCAGCAAGGGAGAGACAAAACACAACAGAAGATCATAATCACAGATACTGTAAAACTGAAATGATTTATTATTATTTCACTGGTATTTTGAAAATACTTCTTGTTCAGTATTGACTACTAACTGAATAAAATAACTGGAATTAGAGAGATTGGACTAGATATCTTATCACATGTCTGTTACCATTTTATAGATGTAAGACTAATCTGCAGGAGAAATGCAAATTAACTCTGCTGAAGAAGTTTCAGCATGTAAATGAGGTGATGACAAACCAGGGAAACCCAACACTTCTCAATGAGATCTACACAGAGCTCTACATCACAGAAGGAGACAGTGGAAAAGTCAATAATGAACATGAGGTGAGACAGATCGAGGCAGCATCCAGGAGAGCAGCAACAGAGGAAACATCAATTAAATACAGTGAGATCTTTAAGCCGTTATCTGAAGAAGACAAACCCATCAGGGTCGTTCTGACAAAGGGAGTCGCTGGCATTGGAAAAACAGTCTCTGTGCAGAAATTCATTCTAGACTGGGCTGAAGGGAAAACAAATCAGGATGTTCATCTCATATTTCCACTTCCTTTCAGAGAGCTCAATCTGATGAAGGATAAAAAAAATAGTCTAAGTGAGTTCCTTTATTTATTTTTAAAGGAGATAAAAAAAACAAACATTTCCATCTTGGACAAAGTTCTGTTCATTTTTGATGGTTTGGATGAGTGTCGTTTCCCTCTGGATTTCCAGAACACAGTGAGAGTGTGTGATGTAACTGAATCAGCATCAGTGCCTGTGCTGCTGATAAACCTGATCAAAGGGAATCTGCTTCCCTCTGCTCTCATCTGGATCACCTCCAGACCAGCAGCAGCAGATCAAATCCCCTCTGAGTGTGTCGATCGAGTCACAGAGGTACGAGGGTTCAATGACCCTCAGAAGGAGGAATATTTCAGGAAGAGGATCAGTGATCAGAGCCTGAGCGACAGAATCATCACACACCTGAAGTCATTAAGAAGCCTCTACATCATGTGCCACATCCCAGTCTTCTGCTGGATTTCAGCCACTGTTCTGGAGAGAATGTTGGGTGAAGCAGAGAGTGGAGAGATCCCAAAGACTCTGACTCAAATGTACACACACTTCCTCATCATTCAGATAAACATCATAAAGAAAAAGTACACAAAGAGCAGAGATGCAGATAAAGAAATGGTTCTAAAACTGGGTAAACTGGCTTTCCAGCAGCTGAGGAAATGCAACCTGATCTTCTATGAGAAAGACCTGATGAAGTGTGGCATTGATGTGACAGAAGCATCAGTGTATTCAGGTGTGTGTACACAGATCTTCAGAGAGGAGTTTGGGCTTCACCAGAGTAAAGTCTACTGCTTTGTTCATCTCAGCATTCAGGAACATCTCGCAGCTCTGTATGTGCACCTGACCTTCAAGAACGAAAAGAGAAATGTTCTTCAACAGAGTTTGTTTTCTAAAATGTCAAAGCTGCTCAGAGAAATTATAATTTCAGATTTACACAAGAGTGCTGTAGATCAGGCTTTACAAAGTAAAAGTGGACATCTGGATCTTTTCCTTCGCTTCCTTCTGGGTCTTTCACTGGAGTCCAATCAGATCCTCTTAAAAGACATAGTGACACAGACAGGAAGTGGCTCCCACAGTAAACAAGAAACAGTTCGTTACATCAAGGAAAAGATCAGAGAGAATCCGTCAACAGAGAAATCTATCAATCTGTTCCACTGTCTGAATGAACTGGATGATCATTCTCTAGTTAAGGAAATCCAACACTACCTGCAATCTGGAAATTTACAACAAAGCAAACTTTCTTCTTCTCAGTGGTCAGCTGTGGTGTTTGTGTTACTGACATCACCACAGGAACAGGGTGTGTTTGTCCTTAATAAATACACAAACAAACACTGTACATCAGATGAAGTTCTCCTGAAACTCCTGCCTGTGGTTGCAGCATCCAGAACAGCTAAGTGAGTAATACTGAATATAACTGTTACACTGGCAATGTTAGCAGCAGAGTAGATGAAAGAGCTTCATCAGACACTGATGGATCTTAGAGCACACTTGTGATGCTGGATATACAGTTGGATGCAAAAGTCTGGGTTTTTTTTGTTTTGTTTTGTTTTTTGGTGCATTTGTACATCTCTTGAATTAAAGCTGAAAGTTCAAACTACAACCACATCTTGATTATATTATTAAAAATCTATTGATGTGGTACAAAGGGCAAATATTCTGTGCCTTTCTAAATACATATGAACCTGACTGTTTATTCTCAGTTCTATGAAAATATGTCTTTGCTACATTTAGTATGCAAACATTACATTATGCAGTACGTTGCAATATAAAATACTAAGTCTTGTATTACACACTACCCAGCCAAAAGATTTCACCACCTGGATTTAATTTAGCAAATGTAATGGTAAGAGCCTTCCATTGGATAATTACTGCAGTGATTAATATGTTTCAGCTGCAACAAGCTATTTAACCCTAACTGATACAGTAAGTAGCTTCTCATTTTTTAAACAACCATATTAGAAGACACATCCTGTGGGCCTGGATGTAGATGTCAAATGTCAGAAGGGTCAAATTATTGTCCTGCATCAAGCAAAGACAACAACTAAGGAGATAACTGAAACTAATAAAAGTGGGTTAACAGCTGTAAAATCCATTATTAAAACCTGGAAGTATAGTGGTAAACCATTATATTTGAGGAATAAATATGGTCAGAAAAACATTCAGGAACATTCAGGATGATTAGTAAATGCTTAAATTAAATTGCTTAAATGCTTAGTGAGATCAAATTGTAAATAAAAACAACAGTAGAAGTCACAGCTATGTTTAATAGTGAAAGTAAGAGCATTTTTCCATGCACAATTCTAAGAGAACTCTAGGGATTGGAACTAAACAGCTGTGTATAACTTTGTTATACAATCTTGTTTTGTATTTAGTTTTAATAAATGTAACCTGAGAGAGGGAGGTTGTGCAGCTCTGGCCTCAGTGCTCAGCTCTGAATCCTCCAATCTGAGAGAACTGGATCTGTCTGGGAATAAACTCAGAGACTCAGGAGTGAAATGTCTCTCTGCTGGACTGGAGAATCTTCACTGTAAACTAGAGACAATGAGGTAAGATCATCTCTCGTAACACTAGTGTATCAGTGTTCTCACACTAGCTCTGTTTTTGTTCCATTATCGTGTCATATGTATACCATGAGTGCATAATTATGTTTGTTCTTAAAATGAAATTCAATAGCTTTTCAGAATAAGGTCTTAAAATTTTGTCTTGCACCTGGTTGTTCCTTGTTTAAAAAAAATTTTTTTTAAGTGTAATTGTTCGAGACAATTGTAAATCAGGACTTTCCAACATTTATTCCTTGGAGACTCTTGTGCTTGTGAATAGCACTTTTAACAATAGACACAGTTACAAAACAACTTTAAAGAAATAAACATTCTTATACAATTAAAAAAACTATTTTAAGTGTATAGACATAAATGTATCATTTTATGTGTCTACAGTTGAAACCAGATATTTAAATACATTTCAGAAAAAAAAACACAAAGTTTTTTTTTTTTTGTTTACTATCAAACATTAAATCAGAGTAAAGTTCAAGAGTAAAACTCCAAATTATTCCATTCTGAGCTTAAGAAGCTTCTGATAGGTTAATTGATTACATTTGAGTTAATTGGTGGCACACTTGTGGGTGCATATAAAGACACACCTCAAACACAGAGCCTCTTTCTTTGACATCATGGGAAAATCAAGAGAAGTCAACCAAGGCATCAGTAACAGAATTGTGGACCTCAACAAGTGTGGCTCATCCTTAGGTGCAATTTCCAGATGCCTAAAGGTCTTACATTCATCAGTTCAGACAATAATATGCGAGTATAAAAAACATGGGAACGTACAACCATTATTCCGCTCTGGAAGGAGATGGATTCTGAGTCTCAGAGATGACCGTGTTTTGGTGCAAAATGTGTGATTCAACCCCTGGACAACAGCAAGAGACCGTGTGAAGATGCTGGCTGAAACTGGTAAGACAATGTCATTATCCACGGTAAAGTGAGTCCTGTACCACCATAAGCTGAAAGGTTACTCTGGAAGGAGAAAGCCATTACTTCAAAACCACTATCAAAAAACGAGACTACAGTTTGCAACTGCACATGGGAACAAAAATCTTAATTTCTGGAAACAAAAATTTTACTGTTCAACCATAATGATAATAGGTATATTTGGAGGGAAAAGGGCGAAGCTTTGAAGCCTCAGAACACCATCCCACCATCCTGTGAATTATGTGGCTGGTAGTATAATGTTGTGGGCCTGCTTTGCTGCAGAAGGTATCACATCTGAAGACATCAGCCAGGAAGTTAAAGCTTGGGTGGGGCCCAAATTGAGGAGTGGGCCAAAATTCCAGCAAACTTCTGTAGAAAGCTTGTGGAAGGATACCTGAAACGTTTGGCAATTTTACCAGATACTAAGGAAGTGTATGCAAATTTTTGACTGATGGAAGTAGTAAAAAAATTCCATAAAATTCTCCCTCGCTTGATTCTGACATGCAAAAAATATGTTAATATTTATTGATTTAAAACAGAAAACGTTTACACTGATTTGATGTTTGACAGTCAAGAAAAATAAGTGTTTTTGTGTTTTTTATCTTAAAGTATATGTAAATATCTGGTTTCAGCATATAAACTGATAAATGTATATGTACCTGTAGATATATAGACTGAAAAATATATATGCTTACATTTATCAGTTTGTTTCTAATGAGCAAGCTGGTGGTGATTGTGGCAAGGAAAGACTTCTTGAGATGACATAAGGAAGAAATGAGGGGAACAAGACTCAAAGGGCAACCTGTCCTCATCTGAGCAATACTTTAACCATGACCACATTCATGAATAAATGCCTTTTGTAACCGTGTGCCATATAGTCGAGAGTGCAATCCTCATCAGAAGTAAGTTTTCTCCATGTGATGAGATAAGAGATAAGGTCAATGAATATTTGGTGCAGAGTTCAAGCAGGGACTCCAGCAGGACTTACTATGACAGCAAAATTAAACGGAAGTGCACTGTGAGAGGGAAAAAAGGGTCAAATGACTGCAGGCAAGGGCTGGCAAACAAAAAACATAAAATTAAGGTAAAATACTCATTCATATTATGTGCAAAAACATAAAATTTACAGAAACTGTTATTTAATATTTTGCAGAGAAACAACATTATTGTACAGATTTTTCCTAAATTTATATGATTAAACACCTTTAATAAAGCAACATCACTACACATTTTCAACATTTACACGTTTTCACATTTATTCAACAGTTTTTCTAAATTATTACAATCTCACACCTTCAATAAAGTAACAGCATTAGACATTCAGCAGAGAAACAATGTTATTTTAAGGATTTTTCATAAATTTATACAAACACCTTCACATAAAGCAACAGCACAAGTTTAGAATAGAAATCCAGTTATTTCACATTATTTTTCATTAATTCCTATAAACAAGCATGTTCAATAAAGTGTTAACACAAACTCAGTCTCTATTCGAGAAAACTGTTTTATTTTTACTTAATATTTTTGGATATATATGAATATTTTTGGGTTGTGTAACGAATCATCTAAGTTTCCATTATTTTTTATGGAGGAATTTCTTTGATATACATGTACAGTGGAACCTCGAATTGCGAGTAACATGGTTTACGAGTGTTCCGCAAACCGAGCAAAGATTTTAATACATTTTTAATCGGAAACCGAGCAAGTATTAGTTTACGAGCGCCGAGTATCATGTATCACGCATGGGACTCTTATTTTGACACAGAGCGTCACTCTCTCTCACCTTTTCACCTGTTAAAACGGTGTTTCCGCTGTGTTTGTGTGTGTGTGTGTGTGTGTGTGTTTGTTGTGAAACTTAAAAAGCGAGGTGTGGAGAGAGAGGAGGAGTGTTACTGTGTAAAACGAGGTGAGGGAAGGGGCTAATTCCACACACACACACACACACACACACACACACGGCGCCTGCGCACACCAAGGGAAACACTTATCTGTCAGGATTTATTTGTACTTATTTTTTTTAAGTAAAGTGCAGATTAATTTGTTTTATTTTAATTTTATAGATTGTATTAATTATTTTTATGTATTTATTTTTGTGGAACAAATAATTTGAGTTTTCATTATTTCTTATGGGAAATTATGATTTGGTTTACGAGTGTTTTGGAACACGAGCCCACTTCCTGAACGAATTATGCTCTTAATCCAAGGACATTGTATATTGTGTTTATATACAAGCACACTTCCAGACCAAATTATGCTCTCAATCCAAGGTTTAACTGTATAGTTAATATTGAAGCACAAATATTGTAACTGTAATATATAGTTAATATTTCAATTATTTTCGCCTTGCACCTGCGGGGTCTGGGTTCGATTCCCGGCCAGGCTTGATTCCCGTCTCTCTGTGCATGGAGTTTGTATGTTCTCCCCGTGCTTGGTGGGTTTCCCTCGGGTACTTAGGTTTCCCAAATTGCCCGTAGTGTGTGAATGAGTGTGGGAGTGTATGTGTGTGTGCCCTGCAATGGATTGGCACCCTGTCCAGGGTGTACCCCGCCTCGTGCCCTAAGCCTCCTAGGATAGGCTCCAGGCCCCCCCGTGACCCTGAATACAGGATTAAGCAGTATAGATGATGAGTGAGTGAGTGAGTGAGTGAGTGAGTGAGTGAAATTATTTTTTCACAAATTTAAAAATAATACTGTTTGAGTGTTCCTGGTTTATTCCTAGATAATTTATCTAGAAAATCTCATCACTCAGATGGTACACCATGATCATGCTCTCAGTGCAGAACTAATTTAACTAATTTCCCAACAGCTTTGTATATAAAGCCAACCTTCTGTTAGTGTGCTGTCAGAGAGTGTGGAAGGGGCGCCAGCGAATCACAGTGAGAGCCATTAGAGAGAAAACTTGGGACAGTGGTGAAACTTCCCAGAAATGGCCAGCCTATCAAAATTACTCAAGAGCAGAGTAATGACGAATCATCCAGGAGTTCATAAAAGAACCTAGAAAGTTGAGAAACACTTTCCAGCACAACCAGTGAACCATCCTGCTGATGCACAACCTCATGTCCTCTCTCACTACATCCATAAATCTCCTCTTTGGTCTTCCTCTAGACCTCCTGCCTGGTAGTTCCAACCACAGCAGCCTTCTTTTGATATATTCACAATCTATGAATATGTCCAAACCACCTCAATCTGGTTTCTCTGGCTTTATCTTCAAAACATCTAACGTGGGTTGTCCCTCTGATGGATCCATTCTTGATCCTATCCATCCTTGTCAATCCCAAAGAGAACCTCAACATCTTCATCTCTGCTACCTTCAGCTCTACCTCTTGTCCTTTCTTCAGTGCCACTGTCTCTGAACCGTAGAGCATCACTGGTCTCACCCTGTCTTGAAGACCTTTTCTTTCATTCTCGCCGATACTCTATCACACAACACACCTGACACTTTTCTCCACCTGCTCCAACCTGCCTATACAGGCCTCTTCACCTCCTTTCCACACTCCTTGTTGCTGTGGATTGTTGACCCTTAAAGTCCTTAAAGTCTTGTACCTTCTTTACCTCTGCTCCCTGGAGCCTCACCGTTCTTTTTGGGTCCCCCTCATTCACACACATGTATTCTGTCTCTATTCTGTTTTGCTGTGGCTAACCTTCATTTCTCTGCTTTCCAGAGCATACCTCCACCTGTCTAGATTTTCCTCCACTTGTTCCCTGCTCTCGCTACAAAGCACATTATCCTCTGCACATATCATAGTCCATGGAGACTCCTGTCTAACCGCATCTGTCATCCTGTCCATCACCAGAGCAAACAAGAAGGGGTTCAGAGGCAGTTGTCTAGCCTTAAAAAAAGAAATTATCACTGAGACTAATCAGAAGAAAGGCTTCAATTTGCTAGGGAGCATAAAGAGTGGAGTGTGGAGCAATGGAAAAAAGGTCATGTGGTCTGGTGATGGTCATGTGGTTCCAGATTGATGGGTGCATCAGGATGAGAAGAGTGACAGATGAATTGATGCACCCATCATGCCTAGTGGCCGCTGTACAAGCCCGTGGGGAGCAGCGTTGTGACTTCAGCTTTGAGATCAAACCCCTCACACCTGTCTGTGACACCAGTCAAACTAACCTGCAGTTTTACCACCTTTTTATCATTAGCAGTCGAGTATATTTATTAGCATATTTGACATTAAATGGATGTTTGTTCATTTTTAATGTTTATGGATCCACTTTTTAAAACAATAACATATAAAAATATTTTTTATGTACAGCTGTTTTGTTTAATTTCAGAAACACAGTTCTCAGGCACATTGGTTTAGGGCTGTAGTGACTATGCTGATGAACTTTATTATTCTGTGTCCTGAACTGAGAGAGTGAAGAGTGTGTCGTTGTCTCTCTGCAGGTTGTGTGAGTGTGATATCTCGGATGAAGGCTGTGCTGCTCTGAGATCAGCTCTGAGATCAAACCCCTCACACCTTAGAGAACTGGATCTGTCTTGGAATAAACTCAGAGACTCAGGAGTGAAGTGTCTCTCTGCTGTACTGGAGAATCCTCACTGTAAACTGGAGACACTGAGGTAAGATCATCTCTCTGAGAGTCACATGACCTGCTCCTCAGTAACACACATTCTCTAATAGTGAGACTGAAGCAGAGGGTTAAGTTTCAGCAACAAATATCCATTACATTTCACCACACACACACACACACACACACATACACATAACTAGTGCATCACTGTGCCAAAAGCGTTATTCTGGCAGAAAAAGAAAATCAAAATAATCTGCTCACTTCAGCTTCTCTCCCACTGGAGGAGTGTACAACAGGGCAGGGGGAAGGGACACACACTTAATTTATAAAAAGCACCGTAGGAGAAATGAACAAGCACAAGCTTAACCAGGAAAATGAAAAGAAGAAGAAGAGGTATTCCTAAATATATTTGCAGCTACACTAAAATACATTTTGTGTAATTATACCAAACAAAGTTAAAAAAAAATTACAATCCGGTTACATTCACCCCCTACAATTACACAAAAGACACAAAATGAAGAATAAATTAAAAAGGTAAATAAAATATCAATACTATAAATACAGTGGAACCTGGATTACGAACATAATTTGTTCCGGAAGCAGGCTCGTAAACCAAAGCGAATTTCCCGAAAAGAAATAATGAAAACTCAAATTATTCATTCCATAGCCCAAAACAAATAAATACATAAAAATAATTAATACAAAATATAAAGTAAAAATAAAACAAATTAACCCTTAGGGGTCGACGATGCCAATCACTTTTTTTTTCTTGTGAATGAAATTATATTGTAGCAACCCAGAAAAAAATATGTACAAAACAATAAATGGTTTTCTTTCCAAAAAGTTTATCGCCAAATAAATGTTTGTTATTAAATTAATGTTAAAAATAAAAAACACACGCACGTCAGATTCTTATCACCACACGCGCTGGAGCCCCGTCCCCGCACCTAGCGCTCCTTTCACATGCAAGATTTATGTAAACGGCTCTACCAAGATGTAAGTAAATGCTAATTGCTGTGTTGTTTGGGTGAGTGATGTGGTGATGCATGTCCAACAGAACAGGAAGGGCTTGAAGGAAAAAAAAAGATATAGTTTTACGTAAATGTTCTTATATGCATGCAAGAATCTCTCCATGCTAAAATGAGTTGTGGTGTGAACCCACACGAAGCGCTTCAGTTTCAAATAATTATTCAACGCTGGACACAAACAGCAAAAAAGCATGATAATAATAATCATAATAATAATAAACATGTTTTTTTGATGTTTGTGTCCAGTGTTGAATAATTATTTGACCACAAATGGCTGGAATGATGAAATAAAGCTGCTCACATCACGTGTGCTTTCACTTTTGAAAATCCATTGTTTATTCAGAAAGTATATATTTGTGCTCTGTTGTTTTTCTGCGGTACTAATTTTACATTTTGTCTGCTTTGCAAAAGTTCCCCTTTTTGTAATCTGTGTATATTTTGACTGAAACGAAGCTGCTCGTATCGGCTCATATCGGCAGCGCTTTGATCAAAGGGGAGATGAAAATGCAAAGTGAAAGTGTACACCAAAATCATCAGCTTTATTTCATTCATAAAATACTTAGATCACAAACAACAACATAACACAATGCATGGTGTCTGTGAATGGCTGAAATATGGTTGTGAATAAGCCTTCTATTAACTAAAATGTCCACGTGAGCCCTCTTTCAGTTTGCGGAGTTTTAATCAAAAGGCAGATGATAGATTTATAAGAGATTTTTTTTTGGGGGGGGGGGATTTTCCCCCGATTTTCTCCCTAATTTAGTCTTGTCCAACTCCTCCTCATCACTAGGGGGCTCCCACATTAAGACTACTACTACCACTCTAACACTATCAAGTGTTTCCTCCGAACCACGTGACGCCAGCCGGCCGCATCTTTTTGAACTGCTCGCTCACACACCGCTGGGGGCGGGGTAACACACTCGGAGGACAGCGCTATCCGCTCCTTCCGCTTGCGTGAGCTCACAGACGCCCCTGATTGGCTGTAGGGCCGTGATTAATGTGGGAGCACTAAGACTTTTCATCCCTCCCCTCTGAGAGAGCTCGGCCAGTCAGCTTCCTCTAGACCTCCGGCTGCGAGGGGTTACATCATCACCCGGGATTCTAACTGGCAATCTCCGGATGATTGAGCAAGCACTTTACCACTGCGCCACTTGGAGGCCCCAAGAAATTTTTTAAAATTCAGTTTCTCTTCTCATAATCCCCTAGAAATACAACAAACACAGATTTATACTTGCTAAAAATGTGCTGCCTTTGCGGCGCTGCGCAAAACGTGCGCCGATTTGAGGCGCTTTATTTCAGTCATAATATACTATAACATATTTTTGCTGTGTAGTTTGTGTGTGTGTGTATGTATACATAAGAATTGTATTTCAATGAATATTTCAGAAACCATGCTTTATTTTTATCTCAAAAGAAGCCCTGTTGTGTGAGGAATCTGAGTGTGTATAGGTTTGAACAGCTGAGATAATAGGAGACCTGGTGAAACCTGATGTTACCTGAGCCAGGTGTGAATGGGTCTTACATATTCATGAAAAGTCAGATTATTCAGTGAAACAGAGGTTCTGCTGAAAAAAGTTAGGCACATCAGTCACTTTACCCCAAATAAAAGTTTTTTCTGAGTGTTATAACTTAGTTGTTTTCCTATGGACACACACCCAACACTTTCATGAACTCATTTCTGTGTTCAAAACAATCTGCCAGGTTTGTTTATTCTCCTTTTTATCTGCTTTTCTGCTAAAATTCGAAATTGTATTTTTTTATGTGTGTGCAATTTGACACAAGTTTATTTGTACAGTGAATCCTTGGATTGCGAGTAGCTTGGTTTGTGAGTGTTTTGCAAGTTGAGCTAAATGTTTAAATGTCAATATTTCAAATATTGTGTCCTATTAATATGATGTCCAAGATAATAATGATAATAAATATATTAATCTGTAACGACGCTGGTCTCATGAGGGGCAGAACCATGCATGCATACTCTGCACTGTTCAACTTGTCAACTTGTTTTCTTTAATATCAGTCATTAATTATTGTTGCGTTTCCAGCACGGATCCATGCCGCTCAAGTTCTAAGTGTTAAAAGGCTGTAGCAGTGCGGGAGTTGAATCTGGTTGTAATGATCAGCTAACTTAATATTAAATGATGTTACTAATCAGAGGTCTTTTATCTCTGTGCTGGTGCTGCATTAAAATCGGGAGAGCAAAACAGACGAACACACTAATAATTAAACTAACCCAAATGCGTATTATACAAAAAGACAACAAATAAAGTAAATAAAAGGAGCACCAAAAACCAAGAAAACAAACAATATTTACAAAATATATACAATAATATGTGTGTGTATGTGTGTGAGCGTGAAATGTCCAGAGTTCGGGATTTTTTTGTTGTGTGTGAGGGCTTATGGTTCGGTCTCTCACTCACTCTCACTCATCATCTATACCGCTTAATCCTGTATTCAGGGTCACGGGGGGCCTGGAGCCTATCCCAGGAGACTTCGGGCACATGGCAGGGTACACCCTGGACAGGGTGCCAATCCATCACAGGGTGGTTCGGTCTCATCGGGGTTAATTGAGTCCAGGAGGCCGATGACGGAGCGTGAGAAGCCCTGTGAAAAAGTCCAATCGAGTATAAGCTGTATAACTAAAAAATCTTCGAAAGAACATATTTCACAGACAATCTCTTGTCAACAATAAATAACGGCATCGCTGGTCCACGATCATTATTACTTCTCCCCCTCGCTTTCTCCCAGCTGTCCTTTTAAGCCAGGTGAGGTGACCTCTTGCGTCACCTCTGACCTCTTGCGACCGGGAAGTGTAGTCTTGCGAGCGGGGAAGCAGGCACCAAAACACAGTCCTTGGGACAAACAATCGGATGGGTCCTTTTTTAAAAAGGCACAGCTGTTTGCAGTTAATCAGCTTAATTCTTAATCCCCACATTTATATTTAAAAAAAAAAACTTATGTGGCTGCGCTACATGGTTAACAACAATGCCACGTCACATTTCGGCGAAATCCTCAAATGAAGGCAAAAACAAGTGTCATTAGAGAGGTTCTGTGTTCCGTCTCTTTCACAGAGCACTGATTCCATTAGTGTGTGTGTGTGTGTGTGTGTGTGTGTGTGTGTGTGTGTGAAAGTTGTCCAACACAGTACCCCCCCCCCCTCCTGCCCCCCTCTCCCCCTCTTGTCTCACAATAGGGTGGGGCTAAGAAAACACATCTCAATGTGGAAACCACCTTCGACACAACACCTGAACAAATTATGCTTGCAATCCAAGGTTTATCTGTATATTAAATATCAATATGAATAAATGCTGTTGGGATGTTAATAGTCTTTATTAGTTTACTAGGCCTAATTGTAGTAATCAGGGGTGAACTTGTAGGCAAGTTGTATGTAAGGAAATCTTCTTACTTGCACTATTAAACATACCTCTGGTTGTTACTGTTGATTTTTTTATCAATTCAATTCAATTTTATTTGTATAGCGTTTTTAACAATTGTCATTGTCGCAAAGCAGCTTTACACAATCAAAATAATTATTTAAGTTCGTATAGAATGTGAATGTGTATAAATCAAAATGGTCAGATAGTCCCTGATGAGCAAGCCGAGGGCGACAGTGGCAAGGAAAAACTCCCTGAGATGGCAATAGGATGAAACCTTGAGAGGACCCGGACTCAACAGGGAACCCATCCTCATTTGGGTGAAACAGAAAGCAGGAATTGATCTGCATTCATATTGTGTGTTTGGTTGCAGGGAGTTCAGCACTTGATGTTAATTGATGTTAATATGGAGTTCAGGTAGTTATTGGAGGCTCATTTAGACCTGTAGGAAATTCCAGTCCTGAACTATCGAGCGACTGCAGCCAAGTCAAGTTGTCAACAGCTGTCAACATCAGTTGAGGCCAGAACCGTCTTCATGGTAGAGTGAAACTGTCCCCAGACACCAGACGCATCCCACGAGGCATCCATGTGATGAGATCTCCAACCAGAAGCGGGGCACCACGATGAGTCAGACAGGTCCAGAGGGCAGAGGGCGTCTGTGTTACTGGAGCTCAAGAATGACATGTGTAGCTGGACAGACAGAGGGAAAGAGAGAGAGGGGAAGAGAGAACATTAGAGGAGAGAGCAGAAGAGGAGAGATTATAGTTAGGTATGGTCACAGTCACATAATGTATAAGGTCAATGTATATTTAGTGTAGAGTGCAAGCAGGGACTCTAGCAGGACTAACTACAACAGCATAACTAAAAGTGAGAGCCAGAAGGAAACACCAGCATGAAGGCTCCCTGAGATGTAAAGCAACCAATCACTTCACCATCAACAAACCTCAATGAATGATCAATGAGAGTGGGGAAGACAGCATCTAAACATACCAGTTCACCATAATATTCTACGTCCACGAGTCCCCCAGATCTGCTTATTTAACTAAGGCAAATCTATTTACAAAAATGCTTGGCTAAATAAATAGGTCTTTAGCTAGACTTAAACACTGAGACTGTGTCCAAGTCCCGAACACTATTTGGCAGGCTATTCCATAACTTTGGGGCTTTGTAAGAAAAAGCTCTGCCCCTGCTGTAGTTTTCATAATTTCATAGTACTGAAAAGTAGCCTGCATCCTTTGATCAAAGAAGGCATGGCGGATCATAAGACAGTTCACTCAGATACTGCGGCGCAAGACCATTTAATGCTTTATATGTCAAAAGTGATATTTTAAAATCAATTTGAAATTTCACAGGGAGCCAATGAAGTGAAGATAAGATAGGGGTGATGTGCCCGTATCTTCTGGTTCTGGTGAGGTGCATTCTGAACTAACTGAAGCTTGTTTATGCACCTAGTTGAACAACCAGACAGTAAGGCATTACAATAGTCCAACCTAGAGGTGAGAAAAGCATGAACTTGTTTTTCTGCATTGTTTATGTGACAATGTATTCCTTAACTTGGCAATATTTCTGAGGTGAAAGAATGCTGTCCTGGTGATATTGTGTACATGAGCTTCAAATTGGCCTCTGATCTGTTAATTACTAGAATCAATAATCACACTGAGGTCTTTTACTGTTGCACTAGATAGAACATCTAAAATTACAGTGTGATCTAAAATCTTGCTTCTAGCTGCATGCGGTCCTATGACTAGAACGTCTGTCTTATCAGGATTAAGCAGAAGGAAGTTAATTAGCATCCAGTCTCTTATATCCTTTACGCATTGCTCAACTTTAGCAAGCTGGTTTTTATCATCTGGTTTTGCTGAGACATATAACTGTGTGTCGTCAGCATAAAAATGAAAACTAATCCCATGCTTACAGATTATGTTGCCCAAAGTAGGCATGTAAAGAGAAAAAAGCAGTGGGCCTAAAAACAAATCCTGTGGAACACCAAACTCCACTAGAGAACATGTAGAATAATCACCATTTAAATCTACATAATGATAACATACATTAAATTGGATCTAAACCAGGAGAGGGCTGTTCCCTTAAAAAATTATTTTCTAAGCAGTGAAGGAGAATACTATGATCAATGTTGTCAAAAGCTACACTGAGGTCGAGTAACACAAGCATAGTGACACAACCCTGATCAGAGGCCAATAGGAGGTCATTTACTACTTTAAGAAATGCTGTCTCTGTGCTGTGATGAGGCCTAAATCCTGACTGATATAGTTTGTGTATGCTATTTCTATGTAGATATGAGCATAGCTGCTCCGCTACTATCTTTTCCAGAATCTTAGAGATAATGGGGAGGTTTGATATGGGCCTATAATTGGACAGCTGACAAGGGTCGAGGTCAAACTTCTTAATTATCGGTTTAATAACTGTTAATTTAAAAGATTTTGGAACATACCCAATGTGGAGTGAAAAATTAATTATTTTCAACAGGGGCTCTGTTATTTCTAGCACTGTTTGAGAAGATGTGTTGGTATAGGATCTAATATACAGGTTGATGAAGAAGAGATGAGTGAAATTAGTTCATTCTCTTCAAGGAAGTAAAGTATTTTAGGTTCCGATCTGACATGGTTAGTTTAACATCTGCATCAATTACATTGTCCTGTTTCAAAGCCTCAATTTTATGCCTAATGTTTACAATTTTATTATTTAAAAAGTTCAAGAAGTCCTCAATACTCCATGATGTTGTTGTGGAGATTTCTGCAGTGGTCTTATTTCTGGTTAATTTGGCTACGGTATTAAATAAAAATCTAGGATTATTTTTGTTATTTTCTAGAACAGTGGAGAGATACGTTGATCTAGCTACACTAAGAGCTTTTCTATAGTTCAGGATGCTCTCCTTCCATGCTATTTTAAATACTAACAATTTAGTTTGACGCCATTTACGTTCTAATTTCCGAACGGTCTGTTTTAATGTGTGCGTGTGATCATTATACCAGGGAGCGAGTTTCTTATCTCTAATAATTTTTCTTTTAACTGGAGCTACATTATCTAAGGTATAACGGAATGTCGACTCTTAATATTCAGTCCCCTGACCGAGTTCTCTGAGGTCAGATGGCGAGCCAATCAAAGTTGGTAACACTCTGGGAGATTACTGGTAAAGCTCTGTGTGATAATTGATGTGAATGTACGTTTAATACGGTAGCGCTGTGCTGTGAATACATTATTACTTTGACACACTTTAATTGTGACAAGATAGTGATCTGAGATAACTTGAGACAGTGGAATCCTGAATAAATTTCTTATATTTAAGAAGAAGTATATTGTTAAATCTATAGTGTGACCTGCTTTATGAGTGGGTCCTACTACACATTGATTTACTCCTACAGAGTCCAGTATGGACATAAATGCTGTTCTCAGGGGGTCATCTGGATTCTCAAAATGAATATTAAAATCTCCAGCAATTAACGCTTTGTCTACAGAAATGACTAGGTTTGAAAGGAAATCTGCAAATTCACAGAGAAATTCAGAGCAAGGCCCTCAGGCCTGTAAATGATAATTAACGGGATCGACTGAGCAGACTTATATTTGTAGCTACACTTATGTTACTATATAGAATTTCAAATGCATTAAAATTGTGTATGTGTTTTTGTATTGTAGTCAGATTATCATTGTAACGCCTCCTCCTCTACCAGTTAGCCGATGCTGGTGTATGTAGTCCTGTACCATACTCATCCTATTTAATCCAGGTTTCTGATTTACAGGGTATATCATATTCCTGATCTGTGATAATTTAATTTATATATAAATGAAATACTGCTTTAGATGCGAGAGATCTAATATTTAACAGTCCTAGCTTCAGATCAGAGGTGCTGGCTGCGCATTCAGTGTGAGCTGAGCTAAACAGACTCAGGAAGTCTGTTTTAATAATTCTGTTTTAATAATGCTTTAATCAGACTCAGGAAGTCTGTTTTAATAATCAAACACAGTCTCAATATGATGAACCCTGAGTGATAACTATATGCAGCTAGCAGACGGTGGGTTTAGCCTGTTTGTCTGCTCCCTGGCTTGGGTTCTGTGTAGTCACCAATTAATTAGGCCTCGTCTGAGACTATGCGCTATACTACAAAAAATGAGAGCAGCACCTTCCCGAGTGGCATGGACACTGTCCCACCCTAAAAGGCCAGCTTTGCCCACAAAGGTCTTCCAGTTATCTATAAAGCCTACGTTATTGTCGGAGCACCAAATGGAACTTCATGCAACTTCACCAAGCGTGTGTGATCTCCATTCATGATTTTTTCCACATTTTTACACAAAGATTATGGTTCAGCATCAGGTTTTGTGAAAGGGTTCTGTAATGGAAAAATCACGTTTTAATTATGTATTAATTTGTAATTGTCCACGTAGACTATATAAGCTTTAAACTTGTTTGCAGAAGCTTAGAAACACAAGGCTGAGAATAGTACAGAAACAACCTGATTGTAATTGTCCCTGAATAAATGATAAGGTATGGACATCTGGTCTGGGTCAGATAAAGAGTTGTGAGTTTGAATGTAGGAACTTCTTGTACGGGGCATTGATTATGTTAGCAGAGATGTTTGTGTATAAAATAGGTGAGCTGAGAGAAAGACTTTACCTTTCTCCATGCTGCAATTGTTTGCTGTGTGAGCAGGGGCGCCGGCCCCCTTAAAGTTAGGCAGAGAAGAATGCCACTTTAACATGTAATTATTTAACATAATAATTATTTATTTTAATAATGAAATAATGTCATTTGGTCACAATATTCCGCTGTATTTCATAATATAATTTATATGCAATTAAAAAAAATCTGAACTGTATTACATTCACTTGTGTTCGTGTACACGGGGCGCCGGACAAACAAGTGCCTATGTAGGCACGTACATTTTTGAAAAGCATGTGACTTGAGGCTGAGCTCTGATTGGATCTTTTCAAATCATCCTTCGGGCGCAGCTCTGTGCGCCCCGAACCCTCCCACTTTTTTTCTTAGCGAATCAATATTGTTTTCAAATATTTGGGCTCATGTGATTGGACTATTCTCATCGAGTCTTTTCCAGCACTTCTTATGGCAAGCGCAGCTGCTGACTGGATGTTATGTGAGTCATGCCTTTATTTTATACTAGTAGTAATGATGCTTAATCACCTGATAAATGGCTATTTACAGGCGAGTATTAAAAGTTTAATTTAAATTTTGTTTGCGCCTACTCCAAAAAAATTGCACCAGCCACCACTGTGTGTGAGACTGGTCCTTCTGCAGAAGTTTAAAATAAAACCTTTGTGACTTTGCTCTTACCCAGTGTATGAATTGCTTGTCTTTATAATATTTACAGAATTTCCACTACAGTTCTTATTTCAGTTCCAGTCATTTAAAATCACCTTAGCTGTTTTCTTTGCTTGATGCAGTCCAATAATTTGACCCTTCTGAAATGGCAGCTTTTTAACTATTGGGACAGGCAGTGTATCTCAGGTGAAAATAATCTTCATGCTCCAGCATTTTCCCACGGGAGGATTATTAATAAGGCCAGGGGAAGGGACACATACTTGACTTATAGTGGACTTCCGGTTACGCTGTGAGATGGAGTAGTCACTCTAACCCGAGCTCCCGAACTTTTTAGTTTCTACATGGTCACTGACCAGCTTTAAGACTAATACCCGCGCAGTATTGCATTTATTATACACTAGACCACTCTTTCGTGTGAAGAAATATGTCTAGGAAAACAAAGAAGGAGGAACAGGAACGGGATGACTCGTTGGCTAATACCATCACGGCCATATTGGCCCCGATGTTTCAAGAGCATCGAGCAGCGGTTCTAGCGGAGATTAAAAGTTCATACACAAGGCTTGAAGCCAAGATGGACAGCTTTCAGACAACAATCACAGACCACCAGCAACGGATTTTAGAGCTAGAATCATTTGCGAACTCTGCCGATTCGAGCTGGCAGGCTACCGAGGCAAAGCTAACTGTTATGGCCGCAGAGAATGCTAAGCTAAAGGCTAAGCTAATTGACCTCGAGGGCAGAAGCCGACGTAACAACATACGAGTGATAGGTATTCCTGAAAACATTGAAGGCCCCCAACCGACAGTGTTTTTCTCTCAAATGTTATATGAAGTGCTTGGTGACAATGTTTTGACCTCGCCACCTGAGCTAGACCGCGCTCATCGCACACGAGCCACTAAACCAGGGCCATCCGAGAAACCCAGACCTGTGGTGATGTGCTTTCATCGTCCACAAATCCGAGAACTTGTGCTGCGCGAGGCGCGGAAGTTGCGAGGCAAAATTAAATATAAAGACTCCCCAATTTTTATTTTTGAGGATTATTGCCCCGAGATTATGGAGCAACGCGCTCAGTACCGGGATGTGATGAAGGAACTGTACAGTCTCGGCCTGAAACCCTCTCTGCGTTACCCGGCTAAGCTGTCCATCGTAACGAAGGATGGCTCCAGAAAACACCTCTCCTCCGTGGGGGACGCTAAAAACTTTATCGTTACCAATCACCACCCGGTCGCCCCTGTAGATGGAAACTGAACAGTGTCAATACTGCCACCACACAACATGTGCCTTGATTTATGACCAACTTTTGTAGCGGTCTTTTTCATTTTCATTTTAAAGTTATCTGCATTGGGTAAGATTATCGTTACCTTGTCTCTCCATAACGACTGTTATGGGTTTTTTTT
>JAAGKR010011347.1:0-19688 GCA_011419295.1 Clarias macrocephalus
ATACACACACACATACACACACACATACACACACACATACACACACACATACACACACACACACACACACACACACACACACACACACACACACACACACACACACACAGAGGAGTTTTCTATCCATATTTCAGATTCCTTTTCATGTACATTTGTTATTGACTCAGAGTAAGTCAGAATATATATTTAAACAGCTTGACAGCAAAATGAGATAACTCCATTTTGCAGAGCATTGAGAAAAACAAGTATTTTTAAATGAACACTAGTAGTGCAAACTGATAAAGAATATTTTGTGCATGCTTTCTTACAAGGGTGTTGAAAAGTACAAATGGCAAAATATTTTGTCAAACTTGTTTGGGTTACACAAGTGTGAATTTTGTGTGATTTTTCAAAATGCTATAAATCCACCTTTGACCGTTTTGGCACAAATGGATCAATCTGCCTGCAGTTGCACATACAGTATAGCAGATTCATGCTCCGATTGTGATTTTGTTGACTTGAGTCAAACATCAAGTGCAACAGCAAATGCGATCAAGGAAGTGTCGAGTTGAGTTGTTGCGAACAAAAGCTTTTTCATTACAAAGATTGTTGAAGATCGTAAGAAACCTTCTAAACAACTTCTGTTTACAGCATAATCTGCATCCTCCTCTACCGGTTTAGTTTCACTCCAGTACATGACGACAGCTCACGATCAGCTCAACAGCTTCCCACTCACAGCACGTACATCTCATGTCTCTTGTACACAAATCACTTGTGCATATTTTTACGTTTCGTAATGATTACTTTCACTACAGTATACCACATCGTTTTTCTTAGGATATAACATGGTGTTATCAAAGAAAGCATCACAGATGTTAAGCGACATTTATTATCTGTCATTTCCTGTTGCTGCAGTGAATACAAGGGCACTAGTAGAGAGTGAAACCATTATTTTCATTTGGCTTCAACATTCTCCAAAATATTTTTGAGCACATTTAGACCACTCAAAGCTGCTGCTATGTTGCATAGAAACTATTTTTCTATTATGACTGACCACGTAATAAAAAAATAAATAAAAACCTGGGCCCGTATTCACAAAGCTTCTTAAGCCTAAAAGTTGCTCCTAGTGATGAAATTCTAAAAAAAAAAAAAAAAAAAAATTAGAATTATGACATTTTCTTAGAATTTCCCCTTTAATTTAAAGATTTAATCTTAGTAAAGATCAAACTTATTCACAAAACATCTTAGTCCTAAAAACAGCTCCTAAAGTAAAAATTGTTAAGAGTAGAGACGAGGACTTTTAAGAGGCTTAAGAGCAGAGGACAAAATGGCGGCAGGAAGAAATATTCTCCAAACACTCAACGTAAAGCTAAAAGTAAACGCTGCTCTTCTGTCCAATTTGGTTTTCTTGTTGTTTTACTTCCTTCCATCTCTCTTGGCTTGTTGGCTACATACCACCCAAAAGTGCAACTTGAACAAACTGTCCTACAATCATGTACATTGTAAAAGCTGAGACATAAATCTGAAAATGATTACAAGTAATAAAATCAGTACGGTAAATAAATGTAAGGACTTAAATATAGTAACTACTGTGTGGAAATTGGTTGCTTCAAAAGTCAACACATTTTCAACATTTGGCCGTTTTAATTATCTTTAATACATTAAACCTATAACAGAAACTTTGTATAAAGTAGCCTGTAGTCATGATTATACAATTTCTTTATATACAAACGTTATGATTTCACTGTTTATTCTATTATCATATGTTCTATTTTCACAAAGAGCTCATTTCAAGACCTTCGCAGAGGTCAGAGGTCATTTATTATCAACCAATCACAGTCCTTGAATTGCTGCATCATCCCTAGCAACGGGCTCGACCACACCCCCTCACTAAGATAAAAGTTTTTGTACTTTCCTTACTCAGAGTTGCTCTGAGACGTTTCCTAAATCACTTTTAGTCTAGGACTCCCAGCTAGGACTTTTTTAGGCTGAGGTAGGAGCTCTGAGAGAGAATTCTAAGAAGCTTTATATAGTGGGTTTCAAATTAAATGCTTCGTTATAGACAAGCTTGTGTGTAATTGAGTACAAATCATTATATCTTGTGTTGTGCTGTCAAACTCTTCATATACAAGTACAGCATTTATGGTTTGTTAAGAAATTACCAAAATATTTTTTTTTGCCCGTGTTTACTGTCTAATACTGGTAATAATAACAATAACATAATAATGTGTTTCTTTTTCACACGGTGCATCGTTAAGAAGAAACAGAAACGTTACATGGTTGGGTGAAACGACGTGTTTTAAATTGTTGCTTGTGTGTTCGAGCAAAAGTATAATCCCGACATGATGTGAACGGAATTTTATTTGTTGCATTTCACTACTGTTGCACGTGTACAACCATTTGTATGACAAATAAAATTCTTGAATGTAACTAATTAGTTACAGAATCCACGACTCTGTGCTTCTTCTGACTCAGCTCCCCGAGCCCATTAACCGCTGACGTCCTTCCTGTAATTTGTTCCGGACATCGTGAGTCAAAGCGGACGAAAAAAGAAAAGGTACAGGAAGTTCAGTTAGGGCTTAGACGTCCACTTTTTTAAAATTTTTTTTTTATTCTCAACTACCTTTTAAGTGGAAGGAACTCTGAATTGAGTGAGCTTTGTTTTCTGCAGGCTGTGAGAGCAAACGCTGACAGAAAGGACAAAGACTCGTCCTCCATCAGCCTCTTTCTTTGACCGGTCTGCAGCTCTGAATGAGTGTGCCAGAACTTTTAACAGCGCGATATTTCTCTGGGCGAGCCGCGCACTGGGATTGTGCCCGCATAAAACAAGTTAATTCCCTCCTTAATTAAGTCTACTGTTAAAAGTGAAAATGAGTTTTTGTTTTCCTTACATGCATATCAACATTTTGCACCGAGATACAGAGAAAGCCTGGGAGTGTGAGGAAGACAGAGAGAGAGAGAGAGAGAGGGGGGGGGGGGGGGTAAGACAGGCTCTGGCGCGTTTCCTCAGCCGTATTGTTTCGGCTGTCCATAATGAGACGTCTGCTACTGTGTTGTGATGTAAATGAGGCCGGCCCCTCAGCCAACACCATCCTTAATTGTCTGCTTTGATCTGCAGCTAATTCTGCTAATTAGGGCCCCAATCTCAATGCTGAACATTTTTGCTTTGCCTCCACTGAATAAAGAATGCCTCCTTCAAACCTCCCACACAAGCACTGAGGGTGGAATCAGCCAACATGGCTGAGTAATAACAGTTTTACAAAAAAAAAAAAAAAAACCCTTCGTTTGAGTTGCCTCTGACGAACAAAATGAATCAGTCATACTACTTGCTACATCTGTGAATCATAGGCTGATGATTTGATTCGAATCAATTCGTGGGCATTGAGATTTTCTTTTTTTTTTTTTTTTTTTTTGGATTTTTCACGATTTTCTCCCTAATTTAGTCGTGTCCAATTCCTCCCCGTCACTAGAGGGCTCCACATTAAGGCTACTACTACCACTCAGCCGGGAGGGCCGAAGACTATCACGTGTTTCCTCCGAACCACTTGACACCAGCCGACCGCATCTTTTCAAACTGCTCACTCACGCACCGTTGGGGGCGGAGTAACACACTCAGAGGACAGCGCTATCCGCTCCCTCCGTAACCTCTCGCAGCCGGAGGTCTAGAGAGAGCAGATTGGCCGAGCTCTCTCAGAGGGGAGGGATAAGAGGTACTTAGTGCTCCCACTTTAATCACGGCTCTACAGCCAATCAGGGGCGTCTGTGAGCTCACGCGAGCGGAAGGAGCGGATAGCGCCGTCCTCCGAGTGTGTTACTCCGCCCCCAACAGTGTATGAGCGAGCAGTTCGAAAAGATGCGGTCGGCTGGCGTCACGTGGTTCGGAGGAAACACGTGATAGTCGGGAGGGCTGAAGACTGAGTGGTAGTAGTAGCCTTAATGTGGAGCCCCCTAGTGACGGGGAGGAATTGGACACGACTAAATTAGGGAGAAAATCAAGAAAAAAAAATAAATAAATAAAAAACTATTCTAAAACAAAAATGGACCCGTCAATTTCATTGGTTGCTTCAATCAGCAAAAATTTTATCGCAAAGCTCTAGTAGTTCTATCATCATTCTTTTTACTAGGTCAACCATTCCTAGAGTTAAGCAAACTCGGCGGGAAGTTCACTCTACCAAGCACTAGTTCAAACAGCTTAATTATCTTCAGTAACTGCTTTATTCTGGTCAGGGCGCTGGTGAATCTTGAGCTCATACTGGGAAAACTGGATTTAAACCGGGAACACGCTTAGGTTAGAACACCAATCCGCCAGTAAATATCATGCACACACAGAAGTGGTTCAGAATAGTCGATTTACAAACCAACATCTTTGGAAGGTAGAGAAAACTGGAGAACCCCTACATGCACAAAAGGAGAACATGAAAACCTCCAAACCGTAACTCAAACTCAGAATGAAACCGCTGGCGAGCTGTGAGATGGGAACACTACCCACGGCCCCACTGTGACACTCAGTTCCGGTCTGGTTGGTGTATAATTCTAAAATAAAACTCTGTTCTAATAACTTTTTTTTTGACGAGACACCAGCTCTTGGTGGAAACCTATTAAAGCAGACCTTTTATAGCATTCAAAAATCACTTTGGACTTATTCTTATTCTAATGAGTCTCCAATATGTGTATAAAAAATTGGTATTAGTCCGGGTTTATAAAGTCATTGAGATTTTCCTACTAATGTGACCTCATATAAGAAAGCCCCCTCCAGCAGGCATGTTGCTTAGCTGTGCTGTTCTCTGAAGGGGCGTGGCTCAGCAGTAGCTCATATGTATAGACACTGGCACGGCATATTTGGAGGGGGTGTGAAATAAAAAGAATTTAAGGTATGAAATAATGCATTATCTGTGGGGTATTGCAGCTGGGGCATTAACACACACACACACACACACACACAGACTTTGGGGGAGCTCTAAGACATGTGTAAGAAATAATAAAATATAGGACCTTTAAGTACAGTTGTCTTTACATCAGCTGACATTACTTTGAATGTCTTTATGCATCAATACAAACTCGGCTGAATCTGCGGAACTTCTCAGATTTAACACTGTTTTTATTATTATTATTATTATTATCATTATTATTATTATCATGTTTGCATAAATATATTACTAATTGCTGATGACTTGACAAAATGACAACCAAGTAAAACTCTAGTACTGCATTTGAGACACGGCGGTGCACATAAATACACTAACTCTTCATCGCTTTATAGGGTGCCATTATTTTTGTCCACATTAAATAGGAAGTATCTTATTGTACTGTATATTCATTTATGGATATGTTTAGGATTTTAAGCCTTTAATAAAAATGACTGAATTAGCGTGTAATTAAAATAAATATACTGTATAATCTTAACAGATTAATCCGTATATGAAATCAGTAATTACGGTCAGTCGATTAGTCACGTGTCACATTAATGGTCTTAATTATAAAATCAAACGCTCGCACTGGGTATACATTTTGCTCTACTAAATATACATTTTCTTATGAAAATGATCCTGTGATTATTTCTGAATAAATGCATTTGTATCCAGCCAACACTACCCACCAAGATTGAGCAAAATAATAATAATAATAATAATAATAATAATAATAACTAGTTCAAGTAAATTTTCTTGAACATTTTCTTGGGCGTGGCTTGACAGCTTCACAATGATCCTGAGAGACTGATTGGTTGCCTGAGTAAAATGAGCCCGCCTCCATGTCTCCATGACAATGAGATTCACGGTTAGGTCCAGTTTCAAAGTTCCTATGGAACTTACCATAGCAGGGAATGCAACTGTTTTTCACTGGGGAGAACCTTCACCACTATATGTCAATGGGGCAAATTTGGGCAGCTCTTGTACCCCAGGGGTACAACCCCTTCTGCGGGGTATGTTCTGACACAGCTTGCAATTGTCTTCAAATGTGATACATTTCTACAAAATTCTTGCTCTGCGCTAGAATCCGTCAAAGTTGGTCTCAGTGTTAAGTCCATCCATAGTCATAGCACCACATTCCCAAATAAGCCGCGCGATTTGACACCTCTTTGATGGGTCTACGACAAACGGTACAGGACTAGTTATGCGGCAAAGTTTGTACGGGAGGAAAATAACAAATAAAAATAAATAAATAAGAATAATAAGCCTGCAAGATAATACAAGTAATGCTTTGCTTCCCAAGCACCACTAATAATAATAATCATAATATTAATTAATTATTATTATTATTATTATGATGATTCTTATTATTCAACAAACCTTTCCCTTTGTGCCCCAAAACGTTGCACCCAAACTCCCACTGAAATCTCTTCTACATCTATACACACTCACCTGGTGCACCCGCGCCCCCCACCATACACACTCACACATGCTTTTTTAATCACCGTCCATCAGAGCCTGCATGCATAGACACCTGTGCGGGGCTGACAGGTTATTTTCAGGCTCGACAGGCAGCAATTTACTCTGCCAGCATGTTCAGGACAAAAACATGTGTTTTCCAACTACCTGAGATCTGACTCAGTTAGAGAACCGTGTCTGGTTAAAAAAACAACAAAAAAAAAAAAAACTCCACAATTCAGAGAGACAGACTGAGATAGAGAGATCGAAATTCTGTTACTAATATTAGCCGTCAACACTAGTCAGACCTGAAATCAGCAGCATGCAGAAATACCAACAGAGACAAACATCAAGCTCTTTTTCAGCCGGGGATACGGCTGTCTCTGCTGAGGAGACAGAGGAAACATTGTACTTCCAAACAAGACAGTTTGCCAGGTCTGAAAGCATGTACCTCTCTCTCCCGCTCTCGCTCTCTTTCTTTCCTTTTAAGCGCTCAGCCATTAGTGCCGCTCACCTGTGGGTGTAAGCAGGCGGCCTGGATCACCTCCATTTTCAGATCAGCAGGATTTAGGCTAAAACTCTAAACGTCTCACATCAAAGCTTGAGCAATCAAAAGGTCCTGATTTTTTCCTGATCCATCCGTTACCATGCTTTTAGAACCCGAGAACCCTGAGGAAATCTAACCAGACCTATGAAAAGATTTCCCCCAAAGATTGTGATCAAACATCTTTTCTAAACTCTGAGAAAGTAAGATAGATTTAGGTGGTGGTCTGTTAGCTTAACTGACGGTCTGTAGATGTACACGTAGTGTTTTATAGACTTAAATGGTGACCTATCAGCTTGTACAGTGGTCTCCAGTGGAGACTGGAAGTGCTACAGTACAAGTGGTCTGCTGGTTTAGGTGCCAAGGTTAAGGGCCCTTGCTCAAGTGGCAACTTGATGGTGCTCGGGTTTGAACCTAACCTGGGACCTTCTGATCAGTACTCCTCAACCGCTGAGCTACCCCTGCCCCTAGTGGTCCATATGTCTACCAAGTAGTCCTTATATCTTGCACTCTTTAGGCTTATCTAGTGGTTTAAAGGAATACCTGGTAAGGACTTGCATAGTTGTTCCTCACTTTACCAGCTGCTCTTCACCCTTATTTGTTGGTCAACAGTTTAATCTAATCGGTCCTTGCTGGCTTATATTGCGATTGTCAGGCTTACCAAGCAGGCTAACCGAATGATCCTTTCGCTTGCCTAGCAGTCTCTTGGCTTAGCTTGTGTTTTTTTTTTTTTTACAGTAGTCTTATTTAATGAGCTTTAGTCTAGTGGCCTGTAGGTTTGCCTAGAGGTCTATACAGTTACCTAATAGTCTGTAGGCTTAAATTGTGATTTTAAGGTTTACCTGGTGTCTTATACTCTCACCTAGTGGTCTGTAAGCTTACTCTGTGATTCATGGGCTCATCTAGTACAGTAGTTTATAGTAACTAATAGTCTGTAAGCTTGCATTGAGATTGAGCTTTTTGGCTTATCTAATGGTCTATAGTCTTACCTAGTGGTGTGTAGGCTTAGACTGATTGTTAGGCTTAACTAATTAATCATTTATACGTAATGGTCTGTAGCAACACCTAGCAGTCTGTAGTCTTATCTAGTATTGCGTAGTGGTCTGTGGGATTACCTAATAGTTAGTGGTCCTGAATTCTTAGGCTTAGTGGGTTTAGGCTTATCCGGTGATTTTTAGTCTTACCCAGATAACTATAGGTTTACCTTGTGATTGTTAAGCTCATCAAGTACTCTGTAGTTCTACCTAGTGGTCTGCAGGCCTGCCTTGTGCTTGTTAGACTCCTAGTCTAGTGTTTTTTATGTCCATCTTGCGATCTATGGTCTTACCGTTATAGTCTATAGGCTCAATTAAAAGTTAATAAGTTTACCTTCTGATTATTAGGCTGAAAGTCTTTCTTTATCTGATCAGTGAAATCAAATGGTCTTCGGAATCACCATTTGCTTCCAAGAGACTAAGAAACATCTACCGAGTTAAAACAAGCGGCATAACGTTTCATTAATTATCTAGTGGGCCATAGGTTTAAATATACTGTAAATCTTTTGGCCCATCTCGGTCTGCATGGTTACACCTAGTTATTCCTAAAACGCACCTTGTGACTTTTAGACTAACCTGGAGGTTATTAGGCTTAATTGATTCTGAATGTTCACATTTTATTTATACACATACATGTCGCTGTTTATCACTAATGAACTTTATCCGATACCAACAGAACCAGATTCTTGTAATGTCTCAGGGCATAAAGACGTCATGTCTTGTCTCTTCTTTTATCGTCTTTCCTTGTTTTCATTTTATTTATGCAATTCTTCCTTTTCGCCGTCACCCCTGACTTCCTCACTTGGATGCCCGAAAG
This sequence comes from Clarias macrocephalus, assembly GCA_011419295.1. Lineage (NCBI taxonomy): Eukaryota > Metazoa > Chordata > Actinopteri > Siluriformes > Clariidae > Clarias > Clarias macrocephalus. The sequence goes on from JAAGKR010011347.1 coordinate 8,740, forward strand.
GCCAACCCAGACTCTGACTACTTCACATAACAGACCAGAGAGACTTTCTCTGGGATCAATACTAATCGCCTGTAATAGATCACAAAAGTGTAGCTCGCGGCTACGCTCGGCTCGCTGGTTCAAAAAAACCCCCCAGATTTGATCAAACTAAATCCAATATGCCTCGAGGCCATCTCTTTTATGTGACATTATGATGAGATTATGGCGATACTATTGCTGTTTAAGGAAATGACCAAACGGAGGACTTCTTGCCTATTTTTGATCTGCTCAAAATTTCAGAATCTCTCCCGTTTTGACCAGGACAAACTAAACAGAGCAGGTTTACAGGACAAGATGAATGATGAAATGGGCATGGAACAAATGCATTCTGTAAGTATTTCCATTTTATAAATTCAATATATGCAAGTCCGCAACATGAACACGAACTGAGAGCTTGTTCGTAAGTCCAACAAATATTGTCTAGGTTCTAGGATACTAACATAATTGGCTATACACAGTATAAAACACGTTAACATGTTCCATCATTTTGTCCTCGTTCTTCATCTTTATTAATCTCGTCAATAGTTCAATGATTCATGTTAAAACAATGTGCAATGTCTTCCATCTTTTCACCTCCATTGAAATGATCCATTCTCTCAATTATTTTCACTTTTGTCTCCATCGTTATTACTTGGCGTTTCTTAACAGTACCAACTTCATTGCTGCTGCTTTCATGATTGCTTCCGGACATCTCCGGATGACAATGTAGGCCGGACATGTGATCCGACTTCCGTGAAAGCAGGTCAGTATCTTCGAAAGTTCGTAACTCGAATGTTTGTATGTAGGGGACTTACTGAATATACACTGTATTGCCAAGAGTATGCGCTCGTACCTTGCTTTGTGCACCGGTGGCGCAGTCATGTTGGAACAGGAGGAGGCCGTGCCCAAGCTGTTCCCACAAATTTGGGAGAATGAAATTGTCCAAAATTGTCTTGGTATGCTGAATCATTAAGAGTTCCGAGCGCAACTTCTGACAAACAAGCCCACGTCGGTTCCAACATGACTGCGCACCAGTGCACAAATCAAGGTCTATAAGCCATGGATGAGCGAGTTTGGTGTGGAAGAACTTAACTGAAGTCCTGCACCTCAACCCGGTAGAACACCTTTGGGATGAATTACAGCAGAGACTGCGAGCCAGGCCTTCTCGTCCAACATCAGTGTCTGACCTCACACGCGCGCTTCTGGAAGAATGGTCAGTTATAGCTGCCAAGGGGGCGGGGCCAACATCAAATTAAACCCTTTAGGCTAAGAATTGGATGTTTCTCAAGTGCATATGCATGTGAACGTGAATACTTTTGGCAATGTAGTGTATACACAAACGCATTTCTAAACAAATCTAGCAAATAATTTGCTCATACTGTGTGAACAGTTTAGAGTGCACCACCTGCAGGATCATAGAGGAACTGCAACATTTTACCAACTAATATGCGAACAAATATGTAAAATAAATCTAAATAAAAATAAATATTATCGATTTGATCCATGAATTGCCACACAAAAATAATCAGGATCCGTAACTGAATTGATTATTTCCCCATCTCTAGATCTTATGCTAATTAGTGGAATAGCCAAGAACTCGTCCTAAACAGCTGTCTCCTGTTTGACAGACTATGTGACGCGCAATGGCACGTCTCCTCAGTGTGTAAAGAAATTTCTTCAGTAGAAACGCCAATTTGTAAGGAATCTACTTGCTTGGTTAGAGTTAAAAAAATAAATCCTATCTTGTTAATTCGTGTGCTAATTAGCATCCAACTCATTAGCAGAAGTAAATGTCCAAACTGCTGATCTGTGAAGTTTAGATACGTCTTAGAACTTCCGTCGTTTTTTTTTTTTTTTTTTTAACCTTGCAATTGGCAATTTATAAATTGAACAGATAAATGCATGTTGTGTAGGAAGAAAAGCTACTACAGTATGTGGCAATATAGTCTTTGAAGATCACCAGGATTCTGAGACAGCATTCAATTACAGCATTCTGCAGCTCCGAAAAACACATGAGGACGTTTCTGAAGCTGGAATCCGGAGCACTCCGAACAGCCGGGGTGTTGTCTCGGAGAGTGTCAAGTCTTATTAATGCAGATTAAGATTTACGAGAGGTTTATACAACGAGGGTCAAAACCCACTCCATCTGTCCCAGAGCCACAGCGAACTGAAGTGCCATGCTAATGAGTGTTTTGTCCGTTTCGTTGTTGTAATCAATTTGATTAGGGAAAACAGAGGGGCAGATGGTAGCAGAGAAAGGGAGGGAAAAAAATAATAAAAAAAAAAAAAAATCAGCATCTCTCAGATGGTTGTGGAACTTTCCCGATTAGATGGATCGGATACAGATGTGTGATCGGAATGCTGGTGGGCGCCGACACTATTCGTCTTTCTAATCACCTTTCACTGGGCGACTCCACGGAGACACGCACGTGTACATGCACCGCGCTAACTCCAGGGGAGATTGGAAATCATCACGAATGCATCACGATGTTCGAAAATACACCTCTACCCGGGCATTGCCTCGAGGCGAAGCACTGCTCAAATGACCCGGACTGAACACTCTCGTGTTTGCTCAAGAAGGCAGCTTCTGGACTGCATAAGCAAGGAGCAACGTAAAGAAAACACTCTTTCTGTGTGTGTGTGTGTGTGTGTGTGTGTGTGTGTGTGTGTGTGTGTGTGTGTGTGTGTGCGCGAATGTGAATGTCAGGGTGTACGGCTGAGGGTTTTCAGGCATGCAGCTCCACCGAGAGCTGAAACAGCTGAACATGGCAGAGAGAGAGAGAGAGAGAGAGAGAGAGAGAGAGAGAGAGAGAGCAGTGCTCAAAATCAGTCCAGAGCCCCCTGGGCTCCATCAGACTGGCATCAGGTGGCGATCTCCACCTCACGACAGATGGCATCAGCATACCTCCTGAGCAATCACTAGCACAAAACGGTGAAGATGCTGAAGTGCACTGTACTGGTTTGAGGCAACCATTCATAAAGAGCTCACTGATTAAACGCTGCAGTATTTTTTTGTCCTTTGGGAAAAATTGATTTGTGGAGCTAGAATTAAAACAAAAAATACCCAAGTATTATTAATCCTAATCTCCCCATATATATATATATAGACATACACACCACTTTATCTTACATACAGGGTCGCGGGGAGCCTGGAGCGTTTCCCTATCACATCGGAGACCTGGATGTGGTGTCAATCCATCACAGGGATCACACACACACACACACACACACACACACACACACACACACACACACACACACACACACACACACTTGAACTCATATAGACACACTACGGGCAATTTGGGAACGCCAATTAGCCTAACTTGCATGTCTTTGGACTGTGGGAGGAAACCGGTAAACCTGGAGGAAACCCACCAAGCACAGGGAGAACATGCACACAGAAATCCAAGGCAGGAATCGAACCTGGAGACCAGGAACCTGGAGGTGCAAGGCGACATCTTCATCTAATTTATTTGAATCATAAATCAGATTACCACGGCCGATGATTACAACTTTCCCAGGAAAATACCGAAGCCTGTTTTTTGTATAATACATGCATCAGTTTCCATTCACTCACTCACTGATCTTCAGGAAGTGCTTTATCTTGATCATGCTTAGGTTAGAGTGGGTCTATGACGTCAGGAACGATTGCCAAAAACTCTTGTCTTTGGGAATCATGCTGAGATGGACGATCATGCCAAAAAACACAGGGTTACATATTTAATAAATCATGAAGGACAGTTAAAAGTTACATGGTTTTCTCGTTCTTGCTGGCCCTGTCCTCTTTCCACATAAAGAGTGTGTGTGTGTGTGTGATGTATGTATGGATGTGTGTGTAAGCGAGTGACTGAGATAGTCAGGTGGTACAGTGCCGGTGGGGAAGAGACCGGCCCTGCCAGCTGCCCCGGGGGTTCGGGAGTGAGAGCAGCCATTAGCCTGATGGGAAATGGCGGCTTGGCAAGCGGGCGCTCTCACACACACCGCTTCCTCTACCGGCCCGCTAATTAAAATCGCCACACACACACACTCACATGCTGATCAGAGCATAATGAGGATACATTCACTGGGGGCGGGGGGGGGGGGGTGTTCTTGACATTACGAACACTATGGAGTCATTCTGGGACTGTGATACCTTTACTTTCTTTTTGTCATTACCAGGCTGTACTGGAATCAGATGAAAATATAACAAGATATTGTCTGGATATGGTGTGGATAAGTAAAGTGAAATAATTTTTTTTTTTTTTAAAAACCTGAAAATGAAATGAATCCACCTACAGAACACAAGAGTGGGGGGAAATATTTAAAGAGGCAGACAAAGGGACTTTGTTTTTAATCGTACAAGGAAGCAGTTCATCAAAATAACATCGGCTAGAAGGGAGGGAGCTACTATCAGTAACAAGTGCGCCCGTTTGCAATAAGTGGACTTGCCTGTTTGACAAAAGACGGCGTCTAATACGATTGTTTTATTCATGCCCCTGTCTCCGCTGCCAGCGTGTGTGTGCCTGTCAGCAGCCCAGAGCGCAAATGGAATCTGAATAAACCCGCACCGGGGTGAAATGTAAAGCACACGCAGGCATCATGAAGTGGCATCTTTTCCTGTCAGAGGGGATCCGCGTCCTCCATCATCACCTTCTCCGCCAGCTGAGAATGTGACAGAATGATTACAACAGGGACTCGCGGTCAGGTTGAGGCCTGCGCTTGTGCCTTTAATCACATCGGATCAAATTAAAAGGAAGGGGAAAAACATCTTCCTAAAAACGTGACCAGGGGAAGCACAGAATTTTGGTTTAAATGAAACATCATCAGTAGCGGTACGGATCTTACTACAATTATACTACACACTTAGCTGGGGGGAAGAAAAGGTTCTGCAAGAGTTCATCCGATATTTAAGGCTGTTTCGATGCTCGTGCTCCGTTCCAGTCAAAGTAAAATGTGCTCCCTGATCCATCCCCTCTCATAGTTCTCTTTCACATTGAGAGAAATTTCCAGAAGCTTAGAACGCTAAACTGTCCAACTATCCGAAGATCCCGTTCCGATTTAAGGTTTGGCTCCGGCGTATCCTCCTTCGGTGTGCCCTGAAGCAACAAATAGTCCGCCTCAGTCCATCGAATCAATTCCTAAATAGTCCCTGCGCTCCGTTTTGACCTCGGGTGACCTGTTAGATCAACCTCAAGAGCCTCAACTGCGAATCCTTCATGCCAGGCTGAAATAAACCACATTACAGAGACCAGCACAAAACACGCCAAAAGATCTTCTTCATAAAATACGCAACAAAACACGCCTGTATGGAGTGCAGGGTCAGCGGTCAGACATCCATGGCCACTAGCATGATATTTCAAAACTGCATCCGTGTTCTTGCTTATTATGGCACAAAGCAACGATTAGTAGGCAAAAACCTGGGGAAAAAAATACAAAAACGAAAAGTAAAAAAAAAAAAAAGAAGCAAAGAAAAAGATCACCAGAGGGGAACCAGTGCAGAGGCAGAGAGGCAGGACGGGATTCATTTTCATGAAGGATTTTACATCAGCACAACACACACACACACACACACACACACACACACACACACACACACATTCATGCACACATAACAGGGTTTTAAAAGTTTTTTTTTTTTTTAAGAGAGTTTAAAGACAAAGTCTACATTGCTTGTACAGTATGATTACCTATAAATGTATTTCAGAATAAAATATTATTATTTTTATTATTATTATTAATTTAGTAGTCATAGTAACAGTAGGAGTCTAATTGTACCACACTACAGTAAAAGGTTCTGTGCATCACCCGATCACTGTGCTGTTCACGTCAACACGCCTGTACAAGCCGACAAGGCCAGTCGAGTTTTCAGATGAACATAAACATCAGCTTCCTTTAATAATTTATTGACATGCATAATGCATAGCCTACACCAGGCCTTGATTTTTTTTCCCCCCCTGAGTGACACTTACATAGAAATATCTGTGATTGTAAAGGGTCAATTAACCTCACAGACTAAAGAAATGCTTGCATGGGATTGATAATAATGATATGATGTGATTTGTGTTGTTTTTACCTTATTTTCCCGCCCTGTGCTAGCTCAAAATGCTGACCAGATCAAGTAGAAAAAAAAACTAAAATGCACAAAAAAAAGAGAACATATACTGTTAATATGGACAAAATGAATAAAATGAAATGAATTCAAGGACATTTATTAAAAAAAATAAAAAAAGATAATTAAGGATAATAAGCAGCAAGCATAGGGGTCCTAAATTTGAACCCTGTGGCACTCCGTAATGAATAAAATGCTCGGTTTGATTAATACTGCCGTAAGTACTGTAGGTTACTTATTCCCATATCAAGCGTGTACTACATCTATACAGTATCAACAAATCTAACAGGTTTAAAGCGCCCACACTGCTGTGAGCTACCAGACTTAACTCTTTATATTCTCAGCCTTAAGCTTTTTAGGTTTTTATTTTCCCGGTAAGTCTTGAGCGCAAGCCACAAAACCCTACTTTCACTCCATCACAGGCAGCATGACGGTTGACGTTGTGAAAGTTCACGTGGAAGGTCGGCAGATTTACAGGCGCCGCGTTCACCCACACAATCACAAATAAAAATCAAGCGTACGCCGAGCAATGAGTTAACAAGAGACAGGGAGAAAATTGGAAAATGTCAGACAAGGTGGAGCAGAAGAATGAATTTGTCCAAGTCTGCGTGTGAGTGCGTGTGTGTGTGTGTGTGTGTGTGTGTGTATGTGTGTGTGTGTGTGTGTGTGTGTGTGTATGTATGTGTGTGTGTGTACACGAGATAACTAGTTGAAAGTGCAGAGATATTCTTCCCCCTCTCAGTGTCCAGTTCTAATGCAGCAAAAAGACATGAACTGAGAGAACCAGGAAAAAGAAATGGGCCGATAGATTGAATGCTGTGTTGTGACAGGTGAGAAGTCATGCATGAAAGAGTGACAGAATAAAAAGGGTCAAAGAATGAGAACGTGAGAAAGACATAATGTGTGAGAGAGAGAGAGAGAGAGAGAGAGAGAGAGAGAGAGAGAGAGAGGGAGAGAGAGAGGGGGTAAAAGAGAATGAAAGAAAGATAGAGGCTCAGTTGGTGTCAGGGACTGTGTGTCCTGTGCCAGGCTGGAATAAAGTGTCCGTGTCGAAGGCCTGAGCTTTCCCCAGGGCTGTGCTGATTAATTGAGCTGTCCGAGCCCTCTGATGGCGGCTCCTTTACGTAGAGCTCCTGGGAAACTCACCCGGCTTCCATCAGAAAAAGAAAGGGAAAAAAAGAAAAAAAAAGAAAACGTTTTCCCGTGCTAAAATTAGAGACTTTCGGTTTCTCGCTGTGTTCTTACATCAGCATGCTCTTCACCTTGCCAGAGGGGTTTAATGATCATCATGAGAGTGTGTGAGCGAGAGCGAGCGAGAGAAAGAGAGAGAGAGAGACAACAGGACAGACAAACACCAACTTGGACACGTCCCCCTCCTGCCTCAGTCACTCACCGGCAGTGTGCAGCGGCGGCGGCGGCTGAAGATGAAGCATTGCTGTCTCAGGTAAATGGCCACCAAAGGCCAAAAATGGTGCAGTGTTGACTCTGGGCAAAGCTCAGCTATTTTATTATTCCTGACCTTATACTTTAAACTTGCTAGTCTTTTTATTTCTGTCATGTAGGGGTCCATGAGTGCGCAAGTAAAGAGTGTGAGGACACAAACAAGTCAGGGTGCTCGGATTTTTAGCTCAGGTTTATAGACAGGCGGTCGAAAGGGAAACTCATTACTCAAGTCTCACCTCTTATCCTAAAAAACTAACATTCGAGATACTGTAAATATAAGCTTGCATTCTGAAGCGATTCCAAAGTAAGAGAAAGAGTGATAATTATAATACGAGGGACGTTCAAGTCAAATTGGGACTCGGTAAGTAGGGCGCTGACATCAAGCACAGTACGCTGATGAGACTCGTAGCCGCGGTAAAACATTTCAACGGTGCGAACGCTTTCAAGGAGGCCGTATGTCCGTGAATGTCGATCCCTCGCTCTGAGCCATTTTCCACATGTTTGTGGAGTTCCTGGGAGGCCGGGGTGTTGACGGTCATTCGGAACACGGCTCCGGCGTGGTATCCAAGCACTCTAGTGACACACTGGGACGAGTGCTTTAGAGTAGCAGAGGATTATATAGAGAAATAAACTGAGTTTTTACTTTCAGAACTGTGTTCTGTTATTCTGCACAAAAATCAAAAGTCCAGGTTTGACTTGAATTTATTATTTCTAATTCGTTCATACTGTATGTACTGTATGAATCGCCTCCGCTTTAAACGCTCCGGATCACGCCAAGTCACTTCTCAAGGACTTTCCTCTCCGCTCGTTCTCCTCCTCGCACTCCCCCTATCTCTTTCAGCGGTATTTCCGTCCTGCCGCAAGGTGACTGCTTGTTCCTGCGCATTCAGGCGCGGTGTAGCTCAGTCCGTGCGTTTTGCTCAAACTCTTTTTGCTTCTTTTCTTTCCTGTCCTTCCACCTTTCAACTGTCCTCGCGCACAAGCGGCTCGTCCATAACAGGCCGGGTGCATGAAATTCAGCGTGTGCCGCAATGGAATGTTCTCTCAGGCTTCACCGCAAGGATGAGGCGCAGGAAACACACACACACACACACACACACACACACACACACACACACACACATACACATGCAGAACACAACTAATTAAAGCAATGCTTCCGTGTCAAATGTCCACTCAGCCATTTGACTCGACTCCACATAATCCTTCATCTGTACAGCGAGATGGAGCCGGAGCTGCGCTGCCGTCGACTCGGAGGGGTCGATATCGCTCAAAGCAGCTTTATAATTACACGCAAATGCAGATCAGCTGTAAATACTTATATAAAGAGGCAAAGGATTATAGAAATAATTGCAGAAGTCACTCTTTCAACACACCTCACAAGAAAAAAAAAAAAAAAAAAAAACGAAAACCCTGAACAACATGAAACGTTCTAGAAGAGGAACGAGTTCTGCGTTTCCTTTCCTCATTCTAGCCTGTTGTTACTCTTTTATTTGTTAACTCCACTATTCAGGAGCTGAGAAGGGAAAGAATAGGGACATAAAGTAAAACAACTCACTCAGTTGTCAATGACATCAGAGGGGAGAAGGGAAAAAAGAGAAATGAGCAAAGAGACAATTAACGGAGTTATAATTCTGTACGTCGTGCTAATGAGCATGTCTTAGTGCGGATTAGGCCGATGGGCATTGTTGCCGTGATTCCTCTCTATTGTAGTGCGCACAAAGCCAGGGATAAAAGAAGACGAAGGAGGAGGAAAGAACCAGAAGAGCCGCCGAACGCCGCGTTGGACGAGTGACGCTGTCAGTCACCGTCTCCCTTCACTCATGCTAGACAAATCCTCAGCGTGCTGCGCCGCGAACGCCAAGACGTTCGTCTTTTAATTGTAGCCTGACAAAAGGCGTCTCGAATTCACGGCTGAGGCACAAAAGCGGCTCTCAGACTTCATCTTTACGGACGTTTGAGCAGCACTTTGGTGAGATGAGTCACAGGCCAGCGTGCTCAGAATGACTGTACGGTGCGGCGTGAGCTCGGGCTCCTGAACAATAGCCGACGAGTGCTTAGCATTGATTGGCATCGCGCTGTTTGTTGGCTTTGTGCCTGTCAGTCTTCTCCCCCGCCCAGTCAACACTGCCGGCTGCGTTATTATCCAACATGTCTGTTTATTTCCAGCTGCAGCAGCAAACACACTGACACTGGTTCTGTGCGGAAATATTTCGAAACCAAGCTTCAGTCTAACAGGAACTAACTTCGAATTTTCCAGCGGCCTCTCCCAGGAGGAAGCATAATGTTTAATGAGCGTTGCAATATAGCAGTAACGGCATTCTGATGATGATGATGATGATGATGATGATGTCCTGTTTTTTTAAAAAGCTCGACTTACATTGAAATATTGAGATAACATTGAACATACAGCCCAAGCACAACGTTAACAATAACAACAATAACAATTTAAAAAAATTTTGTTTGTTTGTTTGTTTGTTTTTTATCTTGCATTTGTGTTTCAGAACTCGTCCATGAGTTTAGAATTCCCATCTGAGATTTCCTAGCTTACTCTACTGTACTATAGCGTTTGTGGCACTCATCGTTATGTACGCGCATCTACTAGCCTCAACAGCATGTCCCCTAGTGGTCCAGTGATGAGCGCGCAGCACTAACAACGCAGTTTGACTACCACTCATGCCATCGGCATGTCAAAAAAAATGTCAGATATTTGGGATATACCAACCTTTACATGAGGATATGGAAGTGGGAGACAAACTCTCACACTAAGGACTCGGGCGTTGATCCTCCATAGTCATGGAAGCTCGAGTAACTTGAACACTCCGTGACATGCCCAGTGGAAGCATCAGCACACTATACGGGGGTCCACTTAAAAATGTGGTCTTGAGCATGATACATTGTACTCGGGCACAAGAATAGCAATCGTGAACGCTAAGCAGAACTAAATACAGAAGTGGGCTGCCGTTTTGAATGTAAGGTCATAGACACTGCCTGTCCCGTCCTATCCTGTCCTGTCCTGTCCTCGTCCCCGCAAAGCCGCGAGGACATTTTGGTTCCTGCTCTGGACGCACGGCCTTGTATGGTCACCTCCATACCTTAAGCTTTGTTGAAATCCTTGAAATCATTTCCACCCACGTTCAGCAGGTGGGATCAGATTAGATTTTCTGTCGTTGTTGTTTTTTTACCGCTTATGGCTGGTGTGATAGCGAGCTTGCTAATAAAACTCAGACAGATTAGTGCAATTTCCACCAAATTATTAAATGTACAGGTTAGTGCATACATAATAAAAGGGGATGTTTTACAACAAAATCAGTTTTGAAATGTTGAAATGTTGAGACCGGCGTTGACTCCGATGTGTGAAGTCTAACAATTCTAATTTATATTACGCGCCCAAGTT
>JAAGKR010011348.1:0-19675 GCA_011419295.1 Clarias macrocephalus
AAAAAAAAAAAAAAAACCCTGGCAAACTTCCACACAGTCAGTGTGCACTGTCAATCAATGTGCTTTATTGCAATTACGCAAGGTCATGTTCGAATGTTCCAGAGAGAGATGAGAGAGAGAGAGAGAGAACAGCAACAATGTTGTTGATGAAACTGAACTGCTCTGATCCGGCTAACTGTGTACCACATTTTGATCACTGTACACTTTTGGAAAGCACACTTTAGCACACATGTTAGCATGATTTGCAACGTTTCCTGGGAATGCATACAAAATACTAATAGTCAGTTATTTTTCAGTTCATCTTGGATTGAGTTGTTTATGTACAACATATTATGAATTCCGGGTTGCACATGTTGTTACATATTGTGGTCATTTGTAACATGAGCACAGCTACATGCTAACGCTAACTAATCCGGAACTAAAACAACGATTGCCACATTTATTTGCTGTTGTAAGTATGTCGTCTGCTCCCGTCGAGGGTGGACCACAGTGGACCATCCGATACGCTCACAACTTGGCACAGGATCCAGTGCCTGGGGTTTGGACATTGGCTGGAAATTGAACCCAGGCCTAATGCATGGCAGGCGAGGAACCTACAGTTACTATTGGCCTATTTATATAATTAACAACATTGTAATGAGTGAACACATAACCTTCTCCAGCATGATATGAGGCTTTTTTTTATTCAATAATAAAAATGTGGTTATAAGGCCGAGTCTGTCACTTGTGCCCAAGCATTTTGGAGCAGAGGAAGGACTCAGACAGGGTAATAAGAGAAATCTGTCCCCAGACTCACCCTCTATCCGAATTCACCACCGCCCCTTCGTTTTAAATTTCAGCTTCATACATCGAACGACTCAAAATACAGACCGCTGCGCTCCATGTGTTTAGTGTTTACATAAACGTACAGTATTTGGACGGCGATATCCTAAAGATGAACACGTCCCAAATACACTGGCTCATGTCTGGTGGAAACACCAGTTTCCCATTCGAGTTACGGTTTCTTCCTCGACTGTACATCAAGTAATTACATGCAATATAATTGTATGCAACCTCACACCGGTAAATACTCTGGACCTTATTAAAGGCCACTGTTTATTTCCAGAAGCTTGACTAACAGTCTTGGGCTGTGTATGTCGAGTGGAAAGTCAGAGAAAGTCTGGCGAGGTGCAACACTGAGCGTGTGAAAACACTACCCCCTACATGGGGGGGGGGGGCGCAGCTGCCCTTGCGCTCCACTCACTTTCACTTTCTTTCCTGTCCTTAGTCTGCCTTTTCTTGAGTGTTTCTGTCTTCCACATTGTCTTCCAGGACACATACATCTGAAGTGTGTTTACTGCGCCGTCGCCTATGTCCGGCTGCGTGCAGTTCGAGCTGGTTGCAGCAGGTCTAACGTGTGTGTGCGAGATATGCGGTGTGTGTGCGCATGTGTGTAAGCTCCCAACGCAACACCCTGTTCCTTCAGTGTACGAATGATTATGAAAAAATGTAAACAGTGAAGAGTGACAAGGACGCAAAGTTTATCAAAATGCATAATTACGGAACGATCTAAATCTACTATGTATGCAACTACCACTGATGCGAAGTTTGATGTGCAGAGGCAAGGAAACAGAAAAGCTACTGGATTTACTACAAATCATTTAGACTGGAAGCTTAAGGCTACGAAGACATTCTACAACAACATTAAAGTCCTTATGGTGAGAAAATGTAATGACCAGGAGCCTGTTCCAGGAACACTAGGTGTGAAGCAAGGTTCCCAAAACGTTGCCCCAAAATACAAATTAACCCAGACGGTGACTACGAACTCTGCAGGACAGCATCACACATTTATCTTCAAGAACATGTTCTTTCTTCTTATCTGCCTGCTCACTCACTCCCTCCCCCATGACAGCTCAGCGTATTTCTTGGCGTCCTCCCCAATGAGATCCGGGTCCTGATGTACATCTCTGGATCCTCTGAGAACCTCTCAGGCAAAGTTTATTTGAAAAAAAAAAAAAAATAAATAAATAAATTATTATTATAGTGTGCCGTCTATTTGTATCTGCATTTGTACTCATACAGAACACTTTATCTGATCATTCTGAATGTTGTATTTCTAGTAGAATCCATAGAGAGCAGGGACTGGGACAGGTTCATCTACAAGGCAGTAGATACATAGTACAGTGTAGTGTGTGGATTCAGAATCAGTGAAGTGCTCTATACTGCATGTGTCTTTAAATCCAGATGGAAAGCTGATATTCATATTAATAATTCGTGTATCACACAAAAGTAAGTACACCCCTCACATTTCAGCGAACACTTTTATAGCATTATATAGTAAATGAAACTTGGATATACTTTAGAGTAGTCAATGTGCAGCTTGTATAACTTACTGTCCTCTAATACTGTACCTCAACATGCACTCGATGATCTTTATTATCTAAATCACTGGCAATGAAAATGAGTGAACATGTCAAAACTGTGTCCAAAGTGTCAATTATTTTCTTGTGTGAATACCATTGTTATTGGAGCTTTAATCCTCCTGGACATGGAGTTCACCAGAGCTGCACATGATGTTGCTGGGATCCTCTTCCACTCCTCCATAATGATATCACGGAGCTGTCTATCATGTTAGACACATGGCGCTTCGCCACCTTCCGCTTGAGGACGCCCCAAACAGGTGCTCAATAGAGTTCGGGTCTGGAGACGTACTCGGCCACTGACAAACACATGAACATGGTGAATAGGACATGTGACTTTGCACGGTTAAAGATGTACAGCTGTTATCACTTGGGGTGCACTTACTTTTGTATGTTGAGTTATTTTCAGAGGACAGTAAATCTATACTGTGTGTGTGTGTGTGTGTGTGTGTGTGTGTGTGTGTGTGTGTGTGTGTGTGTCAAATGCTGATCGTATTAAAAAGTTCCTTCTAAAACACACTGGCCTCTCAGGAACTCCTTAAATGGCCCAAACTTGTGGAAATGGCCCCGTGACCCTGAATACAGGATTAAGCGGTATAGAAGATGAGTGAGTGAGAGATGTGGAAATGGCCTGGAGTGAGGTCAGGACTGCACGGGGGAAGTGGCGATACAGTTCCTGTACAGTTCCAATGGTGTTGGTGGATGATTGTGTGTACAGTTCCCACATATGGATGTGTATCTTCCGCAATTAAGTTCTGCATCTGCATAGATTCAAGGATCAGCTGTTCTACTCACAGAATGTTCATGGGAACGATTCTCCAAGTCACCGGGATCGTCATTCATGGATGTACAGATTTATTTTAAAATAAATCCAGTTGTCAGTGATACTCACAGTACTGTGATGAGAGTCTTACCCTGGATTTATGCCCTCATTCACAAGAGATTTCATCACAAATCCCTCTTTGACTTGAACATCCCTCATCATTGGCAATGGCAATTTAAAATGTAAAATGCAGTTTTGTTTATTTTAGAACCTTTAATATAAAATAAACAAAACTGCAGAACAAGAAACTAGACTTGGTTTCGGTCTACATTATTCACACATAAGAAACAGTATGATGGAGGAACCGGAGAGCATCTTTCTCTACAGGTATCAATGTTGCATCCAGGCTCTCGTCCTTCGTCCTTGGGGTCAATGCGTGTGCGTGATTATGTAAAAGTAACGGATCAGGTGAGCAAGCACGGAGCTGAACTCTGCTTAACTTGGAGAGAGAGAGTGTACAGTATCTATGATTTAATAATGATGTTCTGCTGTGCTGCAGTGCTCCTGAGAAAATTCGATCAGGGAAGTACATGGTGCTGTTAATCTGATTAAACAAAATCTAGCACTTTGAAGTGTTTTTCCCTTTTCCTCTGGGGAAACCTTAAAGTATTTATTAAATCTTTCATCAAACAACTTCTCATTAGAAAGAGAAAGGCTACCCCATAGAACCTGTAACCACTCAACCATTCCCAGAATGCATCACATCACATCACATATAAATGGTACTGTATAATAGATTTAGTCTATAACTAAATCCAGGCTTCTTATACACAGCACCCCATCAAAATGTATACACACTTCAACATGAAAAATGGATGCATAAAAATGCACCAAATGTATATAAAAAATAAGAATTATGCAATCACATTAAGTGCTCAAAGTAGTCACCATTAATATCCAGACATGTTTGATTTTGATGAATTATTTTGATGAACCCTAGTGCAGCCAATGTACATATTTCCAATACCCCTTCAAAATGATCTCGTGTTACCTCTCCGCCATATTCTTTGTCACTCGGTCACATGACAGCATGAACGATGGTGCGACCACTGACATCTTTAGAAGAAACACATCAATCAGTTTACACCATATAGCTTTGGACTGTAGGAGGCAACCCACCAAGTACAGGGAGAACATGTACACTATACACACTATACCACACAGATTTGAAAACTGGACCCTCAACCCGGAGGTGTGAGGTGACACCATTGAATTTTTAAACCTTTCCAAGCTAAATGCTCTCTTCAGGTGAATTTAAGCGTATAGCTTGAAAAGATTGTTTGGGGCTTCCACTATAAAAGTTACTTTATAGTAATGAGTGGAAACTACAGAAACAATAAAAATACCTCTGTCCAATTTTAGATGAACCAGATTCGTGAATACAATATGATATGTGGTATATTAATGATTTAGGGCAATGATTAAAAAAAAAAAAACATATCCAAAGTTTTCATACAATGTACAGGATACCATCTAAACTTTCTTTTGGCTAGAGCCTTAGCCATCGGAGCCACCACTTCCTCATACCGTCTATACCATATAAAGTGATGGGGGAAAAGTATTAAGTCAATGTTTTAATGACATTCTCGATTCTTTTTTTAACTAATGACAAAGAAAGTAAGAATATTGTGTTATATGATGTAATTCAACAATCATTATTTATTATGAACTCCTTTATTCTTTAAAACTTCCTGGATCCGGTTGGGCATAGAAGACGTCAAAAAGATGCCTGGTGTCACTTGCTCAATCCATGCCTGCTTGATCATGTACAGAAGACTCGTATCGCTACAACTATTGGCCTTAGGTCTGGAGATGACCCAGGCCATGGCTCCAGAAGCTGACTACCATTGTCACACGTTATTCACTAGTCTTTAGGTTAATCAGAATCAAGATCAGGATCAGCGATTAGAGATCATTAGGGCGTCTCAGACGTTTCCCGGACATTCAGACAGAAAGCTCAGACGCTTCTTAATTAATCAGGAAGAGTAGCGTGATACTGGCGATAACAGCGTGACAACTCGCAACCCCACCCCCCCCCCCCTCCATCTAATGTCCTTCATCCTCTTTCTCAAAACAGACGAGTGTGTGAGAGCCCTTCACGTCCCATGAAACTCCCGTGTGGGATCCTGCCGCTCACGTCACCGATGGACCAAACACCACACATGATGATCCCTCCGAGCTGTGAAAGCGCGATTATGCAAAGACTCTCACACTCACCCACACGCACAGACACAGACACAGACAAACACACACGGATTCCAGCGCTGGTCAGGAGATTCGGCCCTACGCAAGGCTACTAAATAGACCCTTTTGTTTAGAGTTGATAAAGGAATCTTCCATTTACCTCACACAGCTTCACCGTGAGTGTGGACTGGACATGAGGAATACAGAGAGACTCTCACAATCTGCACCTGTATACAGGTTCTTATACCAGCACAGTATTATGGAACATTATCAAAGCTCCAGCTGAAAAGTACTGTAATGTGCAAAAGTTTTGACACCCCATATTTCTTCATATTTAATTAAATTTAATGATGTAGATTAAATAAACATAATGAAAACTATTTTTTTTTACTGTGCCAGGCTGCAAAGTACCTAAATTTAAAAATTCTTTGTTTATGTAACAACCTCAGCAGCAACCTCATTTCCCCTCTCGTCATTTCCAACTCCTCAGCATTCAGCATCACTAGTAGTATATTAATCACTGGCCTGATCATCATCTTAAGCTAGACGTTTTTTTTTTTTTTTTTTTTTTTTAATGCTTGAATGATTCATAGGTCACTGTGTGGTGTACCGAACAAAAAAACATTTCTGTAAAATTACTCAGGTATAGAACTGAACAGAAAATGAGAGATAAAAAAAAAATCCCCCAGGAAGCCTGGAGAACTTTTAGCGAAGACTACATTCAAAAGAAAAGAAAGTTGTTGATATGTATACATTCTAGTTTCTAGGTAACAGGACAAGGTGGATTGTTTTGTTGCAGAAAAAGAAAGAGAAAGAGAAAACGGGGTGGTGCAGGAATGACTTTATACTGTAGCTGCTGTAATGTAAGTGACATTAAATATAACCATAAACAACTGAAAGTATTTGAAGCTGTACTCTTTGAAACTTTCCGATAGAATAAAGGCAATTCAACACCATCAAACTTATATATAAAGTTATATATATATATATATATATATATATATATAATATAATATACATACACTGTATAATTTTTTTATACAGTTTATTATTTATTTTAATAATAAATAATAAACTTCAGATATTTCCACTTCAAATCAGACTGCATCATCCCATTAAATCCCATTAATTATTCTCATACACACAAGTGTTTCATTTCACTTGTGAATCCACTTGAGGGCGGATCCTTATTCAATACCTTTCAAACGATTTGAAATACAAACTGAACCGAATTGAATAATTACTTTCATTTTAGAATTCTATCCACGCTAAAGCCAAACAGAAAACAATCTAAAGCATCTTGCAAAGGAGGGGCATTTATTTTTGGTGCCATGGTTGCCTGGATGAGAGAGAAGCGTCACTGCAAATCAGTAGTTATTCTGAGTGGTCTTGCTTCTAAATTATGAATCCTGCATGGTCTCCTCCAGTTTCAATCCTGATGGGCGTGGTCTCTTCCTGAATGACTCCGCCCTTATCCACAGTGGAGTTAGTCAGAATCAAAGGGAAATTGATTCTTTTTAGTTTTTTTTGCACACACAGATTGTTTAGCAGTGAATATAATTTCTGTAAATGTCAATTTATAGTTATAAAAAAATCACATAAAAAAGTCCAAAAAAATCATCCTGTCAATCCAGTTTGTGATTTAATGTCTGTGTGTGAGCTGCTGTTAGAGTGGCAGGAGCAGCTGTGTGTGTGTGTGTGTGTGTGTGTGTGTGTGTGTGTGTGTGTGTGTGTGTGTGTGTGTGTGTGTGTGTTACAGGATCCCGTGTGAACCATGCGAAGTGGCACAGGGTCTGAGTCTGCTCCACTCTGGCACTTAATGTTACTTAGATGGAGTTTGGAATGAGACTAGGTGTGTGTGTGTGTGTGTGTGTGTGTGTGTGTGTGTGTGTGTATGTGTGTGTACCAGGACATCTGATTAATCACTCGGCTATTAAATGCCCACTGATTTAAGGTCAGGTCAGAAGGTTAGGAATAACTGCTTATACTTAGAGAGATTCTCATTCACGCTCTCGTTCCTTTTTTTTCTAAACGTGTTGCATCTGCCTCTCGTCCTCCCCCAGGGTTTCTCTCTTCCAGCTTAAATACTGCGTTTGTATTGCTTATCAAAGCACTAATTAAAAAAAATATATATATATATATACTGTAATAATTTTAAAAGATTGTTTGAAGATTTTTTTTTTACTCTTGGTTACAAAAAAAAAGTCTCTTTGACACCTTTGTGTCTCTAATTATTACTGCACTGCCTGATGGATACGGCTTGACTGTGACTGTTGAGGTGACACAAGATCTACACCGCTCGCATTAACATGATGCTCGTTGCAAGGAAAAGACGAGGAGCACGTCATCATATGATGTCTTTAGTCATGATGGTTTTATCATGTTGCATTCCCTCTTCTGATTGGTCAGAAAGTCAACCCTGCAATGTACCCCAGGACTTGTGTAAACTCGTGTGTCTGCACTGGAAATGAGTTCATGGACGGTCTTAACTTTGCATCATAAAACATGATAAAAATCAGAGCCGAAAAGGACGTCTGGAGAACTTTTACTCAAGACTGTATTAAAAATACAAGATAGCTGGGCGCAGTGGTAAAAGCGCTCGCCCCATCATCCGGAGATCGCTAGTTCGAATCCCGGGTGGTGCTGTAATCTCTCGCAGCCGGAGGTCTAGAGAGAGCTGATTGGCCGAGCTCTCTCAGAGGGGAGGGATGAGAGGTACTTAGTGCTCCCACATTAATCACGGCTCTACAGCCAGTCAGGGGCGTCTGTGAGCTCGCGCAGCGGAGGGAGCGGAGAGCGCCATCCTCCGAGTGTGTTACGCCGCCACCAGCAGTGCGTGAGCGAGCAGTTCGAAAAGATGCGGTCGGCTGGCGTCACGTGGTTCGGAGGAAACACGTGATAGTCTTCGGCCCTCCCGGCTGAGTGGTAGTAGTAGCCTTAATGTGGAGCCCCCTAGTGACGGGGAGGAATTGGACACGACTAAATTAGGGAGAAAAATCGGGGGGAAAAAAAATACAAGATAGCTGTGAATCCCAGTTTCTCTGTATCAGGACAGGATGGATTGTTTTTTGGAGAAAAAGAAAGAGAAAGAAACAGAGGCTGTAATGTAAGTGAAAAAGGAAATAGCTATGGACATTATACAGTATCACTCACTCACTCACTCATCATCTATACCACTTAATCCTGTATTCAGGGTCACGGGGAGCCTGGAGCCTATCCCAGGAGACTTCAGGCACATGGCAGGGTACACCCTGGACAGGGTGCCAATCCATCGCAGGGCACAGACACACACACATACACTCACTCATTCACACACTACGGGCAATTTGGGAACGCCAATTAGCCTAACCTACATGTCTTTGGACTGTGGGCGGAAACCGGAGTACCCGGAGGAAACCCACCAAGCACGGGGAGAACATGCAAACTCCATGCACACAGAGACGGGAAACGAGCCTGGTCGGGGATCGAACCAGGACATTATACAGTATATAACATTAAATATAACTATAAACAACTCTTTATGCATTTGGAGATGTATTCTTTTGAAGGTTCCTACTGAGTAAGGGCAATTCAACACCTTCAAACATGCTGTTATTGAATAATGAGCTTATGAGCTTGAATTCATACTGTATCAGACTGCTTCACGTCCCTACGATGACCTTCCTAACACAAGGGTCTGCCAGTGAATCCACTTAAGAGCAGATCTTTAAATTTTAGAATTAATAATTTTCTTTAATGAAAATTATTTGCCATTAAATGAAAATTATCTCGTAATATTCAATTTCTTTCAAATTATTTTAACTGTAACCTACTACGTACCCAAAGTCTTTGTCAACTCATGTGTAAACATTGAATTGTTGCATTAGAGAAGTTTGTTTAACACTTATGAAAGGAGTCTCCAGTCTCAGCCTTATGTAGCAGTCAGAGCAGGTTGTGTTTTATCCCACATGAACTTCAATAGAGAAACAATGAGAGAATGTTGAAGGAAGTTAATTCCTTTTGCAGCCTCTACATGACACTACAATATGAAAACTAGAAATAGATAATAAATTGCTGTGGAATGCAATTATCAGGCTTCATGGTCTATTTACAGTTCAGTGAGGTTAGCTCCGCCTTTACCTCATATTGTAAAAGTGAAACCTCACAATACTTAAATCTGGTTTATCATTAGCAATCTCAGGTGTGTGCAGGTTTTGTCTTTACAGTCGTGAGTTGAGGTTGAATATCCTCACCAAACTTCATTTTCCTGAACAATCTCATACATACTGTACTGTGGTTTATTAGAGGTATGGAGCATTGCCATTTGGTGGCACAATGGTGTAGTGGTTAGCACTGCCGCCTTGCACCTCCAGGGTCCGGGTTCGATTTTCACCTCTGGTCTGTGGGTTTCCTCTGGGTTTTCTGGTTTCCTCCCACAGTCCAAAGACATGCTAATTGGTGTTCGCAAATTGCCTGTAGTTTGTGTGTGTGTTCCCCATCCAGGGTGTATCCATCCTGCCTCATGCCTGGGATAGGCTCCAGACTCCCAATGACCCTTTAAACAGGATAAAGTGGTTTAGACACTGAGAGAGAGAGCCTGCCATTTAGTCTATTATATATATATATATAATCTTGGCATGGCTTTCATGTTTTCATCTTTAATCAGCGCCATGTGGAACTCTAATTAGCTGTCACACCTGCCTAGTTTCATTCCACTGCACGTCACACTACTGAATGTTTTCGCACGAATATTCTGAATGGCCTTCGGACACACCCTTGACGTAGGTTTGGTTACGTTGTCGCTTTAAATGTGACGATTTTACATCAGAATGACTTCGATAACTCAGACCTCACACATACTCCCACACACACCCGCACACACACACCCGCACACACACACCCACACACACACACCCACACACACACACACACACACACACACACACACACACACGGTTTCAGTCTCAGTAAAGTTCATTCCGTGCAGCTCGGCGTTACTGCCAGCTTCTGATTTACAAATCGCTCTTCAGTGTTTATCTTCATTCACTCTTAATCTCACCCAAATTCTCTCATCTTAACTCTACTTACGTAAACTCTTCTGCTCACCGTTATCTTGGGGCATGTTGTTTTAGGAAAAAATAATCAGCAAGGATGCTGTGTTGCTCTTAACACACCAAAGTGGATGATTGTCCAAGAACGATGCATTTCTTATACAGAACCAATCGCAGCTAATATTTCTTATTAACTAAACACATCCTTTATTTGACCTGTTCGTAGTTGACTTTCCAGTAATTAAAGTAGTTTTAAATACTTATCAGTTCTCTGTAGCCAAAAGGTCAAGGAGAAAAAACCATGGAGGTGGTGGACAGTCCTTAGAAAATTCATTCTATTTTAGACTATCTGCCGACATCCTGGTTTTCTGCTGTTGAATTGAAAATAGGGATATTGATGTGCCTGGGATCGGCTCCAGGCCCCCCGCAACCCTGAATACAGGATAAAGCAGTATACTGAAGACGATAAGTGAGTGAGTGAGTGAGTGAGTGAGTGAGTGAGTGGTACACTATGTACTGTATGATGTACAATCCCTTGTTCCACACACCAGGGGTTAGAGAGGAACTTGGGATTCAGCTCATATTAGAACCTAGTCAGCTTTGCATTTTGGCAGGCAGCTGCTCTCCCTTCTTCACGGTACTGTAGAGTGAGACGTATAGTTCTGTAAAAGTTCCACTGCTATTATGCTCTATAACTCCACTCACATAATGCTGTCCAATCAGATCACTACTGTAACTGTTGTATAATTTTCAGTAAATCAAAGCAGCATTGCACCTCTTACAAGAAAGTCCGCTCCAACATTCACACTCTTGGGTATCCAAAGCACGTTCTTTGATTCCGACCATGGACAGCAAATCCATTTCACATTCTTTATCAAAAACTCAGATTCTGGATGTTGTGAGTCTGTCAGTTGCTCCCCATGTTTGAGGGTCGCCACCGCAGCAGATCTGAATGTTTTTTTTGATGTGGCACAGATTTTACTAAGACTGACCTTTTTGCCACAACCTGTCCCAGTAGCCTGGATTCATGTCAATATAGAGTACATCACAGTATTTATGCTCAATCAATCAATCAATCAATCAATCAATCAATCAATCAATCAATCAATCAATCAATCAATCACCCATTCATCCATCCATAATATCCTGTTACATATTTCAATACGGGGTGGCACAGTGACGTTCTCTCCAAGACCATGGCCTTGCACCTCCAGGGAGTCTGTGTGTATGGAGTGTATGCATGTTGTCCCCATGCTTAGTAGGCTTCCTCCTGGTATAGGTTCCAGGTGGTAGAAGATTGTGCAGAATAAAAGAACACCGTTCTGAGAGAATAAACTCCCTTTATTTCTCTATATAATCCCCTGCTACACTAATGCACTAATCCCAGTGTTTCACTAGTGCTCGGACACCATCATGGTGGAAAGTTTTCTCGGTACGCTGGAGCCATGATCAGATTGCCTCCTTAACGTCTGAAACGCCGGCCTCCCAGGAACTCCTTTAGCGGCCCAAAAATGTTGAAATGACTGTATGGTGGATGTGGCAATAATTCCCAGCTGACTTCTGTAATGTGCAATGATTGTGTGTAGAGTTAACACAGACAGATGCGCCTCTTATCACTCGACTTTCAAGGATACTCAATGAACGTTACACGGGAATGACTACACCGGGCTCCGAGCTACTGCACCTGGGTTTCATCATCCACAGACGTACGGCCTTCTTTAAAACGTTGGCACCATTAAAATGTTTTACTGCGGCTAAGAGTCTCATCACGTACTGTGCTTAAAGTCTTCAGTCGATTTTACGACTACATTCACCAGAAA
This sequence comes from Clarias macrocephalus, assembly GCA_011419295.1. Lineage (NCBI taxonomy): Eukaryota > Metazoa > Chordata > Actinopteri > Siluriformes > Clariidae > Clarias > Clarias macrocephalus. Next base: position 12,257 of record JAAGKR010011348.1, read on the forward strand.
GTTCATCACAAGCTCTAGTTTGATTCGAACGTCCCTCGTATTAAAGGAAATCAATGTTTAGGAACTTAAAGCTGTCAAATAATGATTCAGAATCCGAAATGAGAAGGGAAAGAAGAGCTGCGTTGGTGTTCATTGTCACGATTGGTCATCGATCCTGGGCTTTTATTTGTTAGACACATCGTGTGAAAGGATCAATGGTGGGAAAAATGTGTTTCACACACACACACACACACACACACACACACACACACACACACACACACACACACACACACACACTTATTGATTCTCTATGCTATTTATAGACTCTAAAGTCATAGTGATTCGACATTTATGGAAACACTGCGACAATCTCTCTCTCTCTCTCTCTCTCTCTCACACACACACACACACACACACACACACACACACACACACACACACACACACACACACACACACACACACACACACACCACATGCTGAGCCCATCTGCCTGAGGAAATTAATACAAACACTAGCACTAAACACTAAAGAATCTGATCATAATACAAGAGAAAATATAAATATAAATATATTGTTCTAATTACATAAAAATATATATATAAAAAAGCACAAATCAAAAGCCACTTTTCCCCCCATGGGCCTTGCGGTAACACGTTCTTCATCAATTCTCTGTCGACAAAGCTCTAATATCCTGTGCCTCCCTGAACTCATTTCCGAAATAAAAGAGAGTGGATAAGGTGGATAATGTCCTGCAATATCCGGTTTCTCCGCCTGTGTTCTTCACCTAATGCTTCAGTGGCACGAACTCAGACTGCTTCAGGAAATATATTTGATATCTTCTCGGCATGAGCATGGGAAATTATAGACATACAGTACACACACACACCCCTAGGATAAGCTCAAAATAATGATATCACCCCAACGGCAATAATAAAATGATAATCTAATATGCTGTAATACAGTTATATGTTCCTTTATTATACAGCAAAATTAAAAAACAACAACCCTCATAGGGATCCTGTAATTGGGTGTGATGATGCAATACATTTACATGATTTTCTCAATTACTTACACACATTTTGGGAAAGCTTGAATGCTTGAAAATGTTCTCATCCTGTTTGCACGACTGTAAACCATAATATCTGAAAAAAAAAATATAATAATAATAAGCCTAGGTAAACTGTTTGGACAGATTGCCATGACAACGGCATTTTAACACCAGTGAAGCAGCCATTTGTGTAACATTTTAAATATGTAACCCAGGGTGAAGCATTGTTTTTTAAAAGAGATGCTGTGGCACAGGTAGACAGCTAGGCAATTGTAGAAGACATGTTTATGTGAATAAAGATAAATATGATGAGGGCGTACTGTAGTTACAAACTCATTCATTGCCGCATCCTCATTACAGTATTATTTCGAGCATGGAGACAAATCACTATGACATTACGACACAACTTCAACTTTGAGGATCTTTGTCGTTGCAAATTCCAATAAATCCAGTATGAATCCTTTATTTCTAGCTAATTTTATCTAGATATTTTATTACAGTATTACTTGGTGGCTAAGGCAAGGCCCGGGTTCGATCCCCAGCCACTGGAAGCAGTGCCAGTCCCAAGACCGGATACAATGGGAGGGTTGCATCAGGAAGGGCATCCGGCATAAAACCTGCGCCAAGCTTGTATGTCAGGACTGGGTGGCGACCCCTTGTCGGGAGCAGCTGAAAGACCAACAATAACAACAACAACAACAACAACAACAACAACATGGTGGCTAAAGGCAGAGCATGCATACACTAGCATTGCTAACTTTGTCCTACAAAAAATAACCGATCTTCGTTCATTTCTGCCACATATTTGTCCCCAGGACAACTAGAACAGGTGGCAACCCATCTACAGTATACAGCACATGTAAGAAAACAACATAACAGTCCATTTAAATTTGCAGCCACAAATGTATTCATGCCACAGTGCATCCTTTAAAATAAATCACTCACTCACTCATCATCTATAGCGCTTAATCCTGTATTCAGGGTCACGGGGGCCTGGAGCCTATCCCAGGAGACTTAGGGTACATGGCAGGGTACACCCTGGACAGGGTCCCAATCCATCGCAGGGCACAGACACACACATACACTCACTCATTCACAGACTACAGGCAATTTGGGAACGCCAATTAGCCTAACCTACATGTCTTTGGACTGTGGGAGGAAATCGGAGTACCCGGAGGAAACCCACCAAGCACGGGGAGAACATGCAAACTCCATGCACACAGAGACGGGAATCGAGCCTGGCCGGGGATCGAACCCGGACCCTGGAGGTGCAAGGCGACAGTGCTAACCACTACACCACCGTGCCGCCTCCTTTAAAATAATGTTTATTTTAATGTTTGCCATCTCATCTTTGTCTCATCACTTCTCTTCCTGATCCAGACCCCCTCTGCCCCCTGGACCTGTCTGACTCGTCCTGGTGTCCTGCATCTCGTTGGAAATATCGTCGCATGGATGCCCCATGTGGTCTGCCTGGGATGCGTGTGGTGACCAGGGACGGTTCCACTTTATCATGAAGACACGGGGACGCGGGACATCCCGAGGACAGTCCGGTCCTCGGCAGATGCAGACAGCTGTTCTCTGGGGATTCGTGACTGCAGTCACTCGGTGGTTCAGGACTGGGATCTCCTACAGTCTACCTGAGCCTCCAATAACAAACTGGACTCATAACTGCAGATCAATCCTTGCTTTCTGTTATCACCCAGATGAGGATGGGTTCCCTGTTGCGTCTGGTTCTCTCAAGGTTTCTGCCTACTGCCATCTCAGGGAGTTTTTCCTAGCCACCATCATCCTCGGCTTGTTCATCAGGGACAATCTGAGCAACATCAAAGACAAAAACTGAATTCTTCTTCAGCTGAAAATTTTCTATCCATAATAATTTTGTCATGGGTTTACAGGTCATCGCTATCTAGACATTCATGAAAAACGCCATTTTTGACATTTCTACTCCAGACAACTCATGCAGCCACAGATGTGTGCAGAAGTCATCTGCATATTCTGAATTGTGTGTCCAGTCAATTGAGTTAAAAAGTTACTTAACTACACACTGAATATGTGTATCTTGTTGTAACCAACTTTCAATATACTTGCGTATAATTCGATTCTTAATTCAATAATCGTTCAAAAGTTTGTCCATGCACGTCCTACTGAATGTGTGTGTTAGCGTTCATGTGCTTGTACACTTTGTGATGATGTTCAGACAGAACATTGTGTCCCTTCTTGAAGCTTCCAGCTCATTTTGTCTGAAGCTGGCAACGTGGAACACTCAGACGTCTGGTACAAACACAGGGCTCAGTTTACTGAGACACAGAGTGCTAGGTATACGACACGACGTGCTCAGAAGCAGGTTAGAACAGTTTAATTAGCTTAATCATCAGTGTCCATATTGCGGGTTCACAGTGAAGAAGTTCTGCTTTCTCTCTCTCTCTCTCTCTTTCCATCTGCCGGTCAGGTTGTAAATAAAGACCTTTCAGTGTCTTTCCATTGCATAAGTATATAAAGGAGTATATGTATCTGTATACTCTATATGATTTCATAATGTTGAGGAATTTTATAAAATTCTCAGCATTTAAGAAGCTGCATTGTGTGTTTCTGTTAAATATTTTCTCTGTATACAAATGTTCTGACGCTCTTGTTTAGCATTGCTGACATATTAAATGCTTGGCTGTTTGGAACGCAGCCACAGCACTGAAACGTTATCTCATGCTCAGCTTTTCAATCCATGTCTGCTCGACGGCTTCCTGAAGATTATGCACGGAAATTTGCCGCAGAAGTTGACAGTTTACTTAAGACCGTTGAGACATGTTCTCTCCATGTTTGGCGGGTTTCCGCATGCAGATTAGGTTAATTGGTGTTGCCCGCAGTGTGTGAATGAGTCTCCTGGGATAAGCTCCAGGTCCACCATGACTCTTTAGAGAGGATAAAGTGGTATAGATGATGAGTGAGTGGACACCTCAGGTCCAGAAAGTCCTGCCACATATTGACTCTATCCATTAACTATAAACCACCTTATTCCAATATTCCAACCTGATAAGAGAGAACTAATTAGTGAACTACAATAAACGGCACATGCTGTCCTAACACTTTTGGAAACCACTTGTAATGTTCTTCACTTTTTCCCCTGACCGAATGAGATGCTGGAAAGTGTGTGACATTAACTGTTCCAGAGTAAGGTGTTAACACAGAGGCCAGTCGAGCTGTGAAGCCGAAATGGATGGTGAGAAAGTCTCATCTTGGGCTCAGAGTGCCGTCTGTGTCCAGAACTCTTACCTCATTTGTGTGAGTGTTTAAACGGTCTTACAAGAACCGCTGGTGCTGTTTACTTTCGAAGGCAAGTGTTGCAGGATTTACAGTTTCCATGTCCACATCACTCAGCATTCCTTCCCTCACTGGTATATTTACTTCCTATAAAAGGAAAGAGGATTGAGGCGAGTGTAAACTCTGCCTGAACTTGTGCTGGTCTGTATTATATAACTCATATTCCAGTTATTATTATTATACTGAAAAAGAACAATGTGGTCTTTAGGTTTGCAGGATATGGTTGCATTAGGGCTTTCTGAAATTCATTCCCAACTCATTCGATCTCTATACCACTTACTCCGTACAGGATTGTGGGGGCTTGGACCCTTTCCTTGAGGACTTTTGACCCTGGAGGTGCGACATCACCACAAATGGATACACACATTAACAAGCTCATTTACACACTACAGGCAAGGAAAATTAGGATAATCTGCATGTCTTTGGACTGTATGAGGAAACCCACCAACCAAGGGGAGAACATGAGGAGGGAATCGAACCCAGACTCTGAAGGTGCTAGGAGACAGTGCTAACCACTAAGCCACACCTCCGTTAATCATTAAAAGAATTTAAAAGATTTTTTAAAAAGTTGTAGAGAAATAATAATGTCAATGGAGTCCTTTATACTAGTTTGGTGGAAAATACAAGATAAAAGAAAGATTTATAATAGAAATTCTTCTTCTTCTTCTTCTGATTATTATTATTATTATTATTATTAAAATCTTCCGCCGGCAACTGTACTTGCACCCATTCCACTTCTTGCTTTATGACAAGTGGTTGGTATTGGTTGGTGTGTATACTGTACATTATGTGTCCTTTATGGTTTATTACTAAATCTACAGCTACAGCTAATTAGCATCCATTATGATATTATTACAACATGCCATAATTAACAGGAGCTAACTTGTTCCACAACATTACAAACATACACAACATTACATTGTGTCTTTTGTAGATCTATTTTCTGTGGATTAACCTCATAGCTCAGCTAATTACATTTCTTCAAGATGATTTCTTAAAGATGATTGCCAATGATACAGTGGAACCTTGGTATACAAATACCCTGCATTAAAAAAAAAATTGCCTTAAGAACTGACATTTTGCAAGAAATTTGCATCAGCATGCAAAGCATTTTTGGCATACAACAAGCAAACCGGGCCGAACCGGGAACCAGCTACACTCACCACCAAGCTAGAGCACCTGGGACTCAGCCCATCTACTGTATGTATGTCAGTGGATCTCCAACTTCCTAACCAGCAGACCACAGGTAGTAAGGATGAGTAGACAGGTCTCAGTCTCCCTCACCCTCAGCACTGGAACCCCCAGGGTTTTGCCCCCTGCTGTACTCATTGTACACCCACGACTGCGTAGCTACTACCAACTCCACCACCGTCATTAAGTTTGCTGACAACACTGTCGTGGTGGACCTGATTTCTGACAACGACGAGACGGCCTACCTGGAGGAGGTTAGGAATCTGGGGGACTGTTGCCAGAGGAACAACCTCCTCCTGAACATCAGAAAGACAAAGGAGCTGATACTGAACTTTAATACTAAGCAGGAGACCCCCGTCTTCAATGGAGAGAGTGGACAGCTTCAAGTACCTTGCGGTTCATATCACACAGTGGTAAAAATGGCCCGGGAGCGTCTCTACCGCGTCAGACGCTTGAGAGAATTTAGACTGCCCTCTAAGCTGTATAAACAAGCTTCAGGCTTCAGTCCTCACCAAAACCAGAAGATACGAGCACATCACCCCTACCTTATCTACACTGCATTGGCTCCCTGTGAAATTTTGCATGGATTTTTAAATACTACTATTGACGTATAAAGCATTAAATGGTCTCGCGCCGCAGTATCTGAGTGAACTGTTGGTGTCTTACGATCCGCCACGCCTACTTCGATCAAAGGATGCAGGCTGCCTGTCAGTACCACGTATTATTAAAACTACAGCAGGGGGGCAGAGCTTTTTCTTACAAAGCCCCAAAGTTATGGAATAGTCTTCCTATTAATGTTCAGGACTCAGACGCAGTCTCAGTGTTTAAGTCTAGGCTAAAAACTTATTTATTTAGCCAAGCATTTTTGTAAATAGATTAACCTTAGGTAAAGGAGCAGATCTGGGGGACTCATGGACGTAGAGTATCTGGTGAACTGGTATGTTTAGATGCTGTCCTCCCCACTCTCATTGTTCACTCAGGTTTGTTGACGGTGAGGTGATTGGTTGCTTTACATCTCAGTTCCCCCTCATGGTTGTGTTTTGCTCCTGGCTCTCCCTTTAGTTATGCTGTTATAGTTAGTCCTGCCGGAGTCCCTGCTTGCTCTCTGCACTGAATATACATTCACCTTATACATTGTTTGAATGTCACCATACCTAACTGCCATCTCTGATTCTCTTCTGCTCTCACCTCTTCTCTTTCTCTCTCCCTCTCTCTTTCCCTCTACGTGTCTCTCTGTCGTGCTATACATGTCGCTCCTGAGCTGCCAGTGATCCAGACCCCCTCTGCTCCCTGGAGCTGTCTGACTCGTCCTGGTGTCCTGCTTCTGGTTGAAGATCTCATAGCCTGGTTGCCCCGTGTGGTCTGCCTGGGATGCGTGTGGTGACTGGGGACGGTTCCACTTTTCACGAAGACCTGTCCTGTCCTCGGCTGATGCAGACAGCTGTTCTCTGAGGACTTTTGACTTCAGTCGCTCGATAGTTCAGGACTGAAGTTTCCTACAGTCTACCTGAGCCTCCAATAACGAAATGAACTCAATTTCAACTTAAACACATCTGCTGTCATACTGACGTTCCAATCTCACACAGTATGACTGCAGATCAATCCCTGCTATCCATTTTACCCAACTCTTGGAAGCAATGTCTTCTTGGTCTTCCTTTCCTGGGCCGGTCCGCATGTCAGCCAGTTTCTTTGTAGCGCTTGATGCTTTTTGTGACTGCACTTGGGGACACTTTGAAAGTTTTTTTCTTAAAGTAATGATGCCACTCGTTTTTTTTTCACTTAGCTGCTTTTTTCTTGCCATAATACAAATTCAACCTCTTTGAATGAGAAGGTGTGTCCAAACTTTTGGTCTGTACTGTATATATATATATATATATATA
>JAAGKR010011349.1:0-19672 GCA_011419295.1 Clarias macrocephalus
TTTTAAAGCAAAGAGTTTTCACACCAAATATTGACTTCATTTATTTTCATTACTGCTTAGAGCGCTTTATAGAAATTAATTTTATATGCAAATATTTTCATCCCCTGCTGGGATAGGCTCCAGGCCCCCCGCGACCCTGAAAACAGGATAAAGCGATATAGATGATGAGTCAGTGAGAGTAGAAATGTTTTCCAAAGCATCTTTGGTTATGATTTTTTTTTTTGTATGACTTTGCACTATACTGTAAGAAAAACAATTGTGCAGCTAATATGTGTTGGTCTGGTAACTTTGTCTCCTGTTTGGCAAGGGGCAAAGCCACCTGATAAGCATATCAGAATGTGCCAGACATTTCAAGCAGTTCTTCCACACATCACTTGGACATCCAGCAGTTCAGCAACCACAACATGCTGTAAGCTATGTCACCACGTCTTGCTGGGATGGGGCCAGAGCATATTACAGCATCATACATTGTCCTTGCTAATTTGTATACTTCTAAATGTTATTCTGACTGACCAAATTGTGTCCAACATGTTACCATCTTTGACTTTTAAAAAACTTTTCATAACCAGTGTTGGGTGTAACGCGTTAAAAAAAGATTTTTTGTTTAGTACTCGGATTACTTTTTTGATGTAACAAGTAATCTAACACTTTAGGTCTGCCATTCAAGTACTCAGTTACTTAGTCACTTTTTCAAAAATGTAATCCGTGAGCCAGACAGCAGTCATTCACAATCCATTAGTGTGTGTGTGTGTGTGTGTGTGTGTGTGTGTGTGTGTGTGTGTGTGTGTGTGTGAGAGAGGAAGTCGTCCTACAAGCCCCGCCCCCCGATAACCCGCCCCCTCTGTTATTTCTGCTGTTATACTCCTATCTCACCTATGCGGTTTGACTATGCGAGGACCGATGCGCAGAAAGATGGAAACCTCATCACAGCGCCAAAATTCGCGGCGAATCATGATGAACTGTACTTACAACAACCGCGTGTATTAGTAGTTAACAGATTATGGGCCAAACTTCGCTGAGTGATGATGGTAGAATAATTATAAAGGTCTTGTGGTATAAAGGTCTTAATCCTATGTAATTAGAAAATATTCACGTGTAGGGTTTTGTGTCATCTTATACTTTGTGTTCTTTAAATTTGTAGTAGATTTATTAACTGAAAATAAATGTAACTAAATTAGCATAAAATTCAAACACTTTCAGGACATTGAAGTCATTCAGCAGTGCTTGTGTTTTTACGTTATTATAAGCATGAAATGTTATATAATAGCAACAAACAAACCAAAATCCAAAAACAAAACAATAAAGGAGACTCCCCAGGGGGGTATTCCAGAAAGCTGGGTTAACTTACCATTTGGTAAATCTTAACCTCCGGTTTGATTTACCCCAAACCCGCATACCATGAGTATGTCGGTTCCAAAACACCTGAGAAGTGTAAGTTTAATCAACCATCTACTGGCTACCCAGAGTTAATGTGTGTGCACGGTGCATACATAAAGACATTTTCAATGGATCGCCGATTTCACGAGTCAAAATGGAAAATCAAAAAATGGCTGCATCTACTAAAGAAAGAGAGTTGACTTGGCAAAAAATAACAGGCAGAGTATGCGTGAGTATTAAATTGCAAATTTGACATCGGATTCCCTTTTATTATACACTGTAAACCCTAATGCTCAAAATAATTAAACACATTAAGTACTTTTAACTTAAGTAATTGCAATTAGGTCAAATTAATAGACCTTTTGAGTATTCAGAACTTTTTGCCATTTATGAGTTTGTAGAAATTACACTTTTCAAGTTAATATTTTGATTAATTGTAAGTACTTAAGTAACAGTAACTGTCACCTTAAAGTTCCAACAACTTAAAATCCATAGAGTACCGGTGGCTCAGTGGTAAGTGTTTCACCTGCCATGGGAAAGACCTGGGTTCAGTTCCCAACAACTGCAACCACAATTTATTTGATTTGCAACAAGTTCAACAAACTCAAATTTATAGTTCTGTTTACTTAAAATTGGAAACATCATTACTTAAAAAAATTGATGTAACTGATTACCTAATTTTTTTGGACTTTTTCCAACTTAATTGGGTTTACAGTTTCATATAAAATAATTAATTACCCTTTCCACATCCCTTTGACTGTTAAAACTGTCATTGTTCTTTCACAGTACATACCTGGGGATTTGCCCACAGATGAAGGTCCTTCAACCTCAATGCACGATCTAAGCAGTGCAAGAGCTTCTGTGCAGTTGTCCATATTTTAATCTCATTTATTTAATTATTTTTGCCTTCCTAGTTGCCAGCAAAGGAGCTGTATAAGGTCCACCTTCAAAAACAAATAAGAAAAAGTGACATGGAGATGGACCTTATACAGCTTCAAATGGAAGAGAAAAGGCTATTCATTAAAATAAAAACACTAGAAATTGAATTACTGGAGCATCGCCTTAAGGTGAGAACTTTAATGAATGTGTGAATATTAATCTGTTGCATGTTAAAAGTGTTGTGTACGTAAAGCAATGTAAAAAAAAAAAACACACCTTTTCTCATTTCACTTTCATTGTTTTTCAGGAAATAAAGAAATGAACTGCACAGCAGACCAGTGCAAACAATTTAATAAAAGTATTTTTGACAAATCCTGTCTCTCAAAAGTTTTCCATCTCTGTTGGGTGCAAAAATCTGTAGGGGTTCCTCTGGGCCATCTTCCTCAATACAAGGATGATGGCTTTCTCCTTTTATAGTGGCAATGTTATGAAGCACAACACAAGCCACTATGATGTCGCATGCCCTCTCTGGACTGATGATTTTAACAAGGCAAAAAATTAAGGACAAAAAAAATAAAGTTGTTACCTGTACATTGATGCTAGGAATCGATTTCCAACATAATCTCCCTCATTTATTGAAGGAGCTTTAATACGAATGTGGGTGTCATCAGTGCACCCAATTACATTAGGAAACCAAGAAATAGAAAGTAATATATGGAAGCATCATGTGTGTGAAATTATATATATATATATATATACACACACACACACACACACACATACACATATATACATATATACATACACAGGGTGGGCCAAAAGTAGGGTTACAGTTACTTCATTATCTGCTTCATCTTCACAATCACATTTTACATATTTATCACAAGAAGGTGGACTCTTTGAGCCCTTAAAATTGACCCAATTTTTTTTAAATATACAGATATATATACGTCTCAATGTGGGTTTGCTATGCTTGAAAAACAGGTTTCGATTGGGGGGGGGATGTGGGGGGTATGCATCTCAAGGATGGAATCTATATATCTATATGCTTGGGTAAAAAAGGGTCAAAAATAGATTTTTAAATATCATAATAGTAATTTGATGATGATGATGGTGTGTGTGTGATAGAGAGATAGAGAGAGAGAGAGAGAGAGAGAGAGAGAGAGAGAGAGAGAGAACATGGTCATCCTATGCATACATACAAAACTACAGGACTATTAAATTAAATTATTTAACTGCTAATGTTTATGTAGATTTTTATTCTACTCTTATAATCCTCCCCAGATGAAAACCATGAAAAGGATCAAATGATAGTTTTGACAATTGCATATTTAAATGCATCTGTTTTGTTTTGATGGCTTCAAGTTGATTTAATAAAGCTTACATTTTGGTATTAAAAAAAACTGTTCTTAAAAATTCAACATATTTTGCCGTAACCATTAACCGTAACGACTTCAGAGCCGATTTTAAATCAAAAGACATCGGGAGAGGTTAGTAGCAAATCTGGAGTGGAATTGGGGTGTAATGTAGACAGACATAGGAATGAGTGCGTGTGTGCTCATACGGTTCTACACATACAATGCAGAGTATAAGCACTACACACTAAACAAACATTCTTATTCCTCTCTTCTCTTTTAGTCTAAAATTGGTGTAGCTGAGTTAAAAACCATACATTCCAGACCTTTTATCCTCACTCACTCACTCACTCACTCATCGTCTATACCGTTTTATCCTGTATTCAGGGTGTATGCCCTATCCCTTGAGGCTTAGGGCATGAGGCGGGGTACACCCTGGACAGGGTGCCAATCCATCGCAGGGCACACACGTGCACTTACTCACACACTACAGGCAATTTGGGAACGCCAATTAGCCTAATCTGGACCCTGGAGGTGCAAGGCAACAGTGCTAACCACTACACCACCATGCCACCCACCTTTTATTCTATGTAATATTATTTTGTGAAGGATGTTAGATACAGATGGAAAGAACAAACTTATAAATGTCAGTATTTTAATAACATGCATCCAGCATATATTTTAACTTATAAGCACCATATACAGTACTATAAGGCTTTTACATATATCTACCATTCATTTTATCATCAGCAACAACTCACATTGAAATCTTCAGGAGTGTATTTCAGAGCTGGTTTCCTTTTTAATGGTGAGAGTCAAAAGCTTTGGGTGATTTCTGTCTTTAGTTCCCTTTTGGGAAAGGATGTAAGAAAAAATTCTAAGAAAACAAGTATGAGTTAATAATCACACAGATCAGCTAATCTTTGCACACATGTGAACTCACTCACTCTCTCTCGTAAAAACAGGCATGTGTGGAAATACTGTGGTTAGCATCCGTGTGCTTTTTAAAACATTTTTGTTTTTTAAAAACTGCATCTGTGTCCCTCTTCAAAGAGGAAGTGAAGATAGAAATCATACAAATCATTATCACACTATTAAGAAGCTCTATCATAAATTACTGAAGGAGACGTTTAAAAGGTAAGTTATTGCTGATAATAAAATAAGGGATTTACGTAAAAGCCTGCCTTACTGATTTACTGTAAAAGTACTGTATATGGTGTGTATGAGTTAAAAGATACGTTGGATGCTATGGGAATGTTCTGCGCTGCTCTTTTTCAGTTTCTCTCTATGCAGCTGAGTTCACTTATAATAGCTGTTTGTGAAATGCAATTGTCAGGTGACAGGCAATAAGCACCTAATGAGAAAAAAAATTGAAAAAGCATTAAATATCATTTGAAAACGTTTAAGCATTTCATATATGAAGAAAGAAAGGAAGAAAGAAAGAAAGACAAATAGAAACCACTTTGGGTGTTCTTACATTTTGTTACAATTTCCCACATACATTACAAATTACAATGTCATTTTTGAGTAGGTTTCATACGATTGAGTTTTATTAATGTCATATATTTTTTATTTAAATACAATCTATATAGGATCTATCTATACAATATAAAAATTACAATGCTGCATTTTTTCTGTCTATCATACAATCTCACAGCTGTTTGTATTTCTTTAACACTGTGGCAAACATTAATATTCATGCATAAATGAACATTCATTTTTTCTACAGTTAATACAGTTTTTAAATATAACACACTTACTTACATACAAGTATGCAATAGCCAAAAAATAGTTCTTTAAAATGTATAGAATGAAAAGGTACCATTTACATTTTGCATTGAATAATGTTACAGAGAGATATTGTGTCGAAATATGTGTGTTTTTCCAAAAGGGAGGAAAATAAAAAGTTACAGATGGTTACACTGACATAGTAATTACCATAATTAATGATACACTTACTTAAAAATAACATAAAATCATCCTTAAACATATTTTAGACTGACTGACACTACGAGTTAATATTTAATTAATATTTAATGACACAGCATTAGCTAAATTGCACTAGATTGGCTCAGATTTCCTCCAACCAATCCTAGATTATACTGAACTCAGAACCAAGTAGAAAATGGCAAAAATTGTAAAATTGAGTTAAAATACTTACAATTTAGCAACAACAACAACAACAACAACAACAACAACAACAACAACAACAAATAAAGTTTAGTGGTCTGACTGATTTTGTGTATGTGTGTGTGTGTGTGTGTGTGTGTGTGTGTGTGTGTGTGTGTGTGTGTGTGTGTGTGTGTGTGTAAATACTGTGGTTAGCTGATCTGTGAGGTTATTTACTCATATTTGTATATTGTATCTTATTTACTCCTACTGTATCTCTATCCCTTCTCAAAGCTGAACTAAAGATACAAATCACCCAAACCATTTGTTCCTCACCATTAAGAAGAAAACCAGTTCTAAAACACACTACTGAGGAAGATTTTTAAAAGGTGAGTTACTGCTGATAAAATAAACACAGGTTACCGAGGTGAAGATCAGGTGGTGTAAGGTCGGGGGAATGGGATGGGTATGGGAAGGAAATGTTCTGCCACCATTTTTAAAATTCGGCCCCATTCAAAACCACTTTCATATGAGCAGAAATAATACTCAACTATAAATACATTTTCCTCTGTCATCAGACCCATTTCCATCAACAACTTAATTTTTACTACAGGAAACGTGCGGCTGGAGCTATGCACCATCGACAAACACGCATGTGCGTTCGAGATGCACAAATCTCAATACTGTATATTTTGGTGCATACCATATATATACAGTATGTGTGTGCTATAAAACAAGAAAGTTCTATATAATGGGAAAGGTGTTTAAGTTGACATAAAGTTGTCTTTTGTTGCCAGAGACTCAGGTACAGAACTGTTTGTGGAAATTTTAGTCCTAAACTAGTTACAGTAGCAACTGCAGTTAAAAGCCATCACAGAAAAACTACCAGGCACATGAATGGGTCAGACAGGTCTTGATGGCAGAAGGAGTAGAGGATCACAGCTTAATGAACAAGAGCTTAATGATTGCTTTAATGGTAGCTTTGGTTGAGAGAGTACAGTATGCTTGCCCTGCCTTTTGAGGGCTCTATTCCATCTGTATGAGCCAGAGTTGGAGGATTGCTCATGCACTTACCATAATCCCAACAATGTAACTGAACTAAGTAAAAGGCTCAAAGTGGATGTGTCGGTGAAATTAACTGTAACATTTTAGATCTGTTTGATGGTCTGATGTCCTGGGGAGGTACACAGAGAAAATAATATTTAGTATTATATATATATATATTGTATTATAATACAATATATTGTATTATTAAGTCTTGACCTATTCTGTTTGTGTCTCCATTTTACAGATTCAAACAGGATCATGGATTCAGTCACAGATTCACAGATTCAGATCACAGATTATACAAATACTTCATTGAAACATTCAGTAGCTCAAGCACTTTGCACAGATGTGATGTGTGTTTTACTGGCAATAGTCATTGTGATTATTATGGTTCTTGGTATCACTGGAAATGGTTTGGTGATCTGGATAGCAGGATTTAAGATCAAGAAAACAGTCAACACTGTCTGGTACCTCAGTCTTGCTGTGTCTGATTTTCTTTACTGTACATTCCTGCCCTTACACATTGTCTTTATTGTTAAAAGAGATTGGGTATTAGGGCTCTTCATGTGCAAGTTTATCTCCTTTATCTTGTTCCTTAACTGGTTCAGCAGCATCTTCCTCCTCGTCATCATCAGTGTAGATCGCTGTGCTGTGGTGATGTTTCCTGTATGGACACAAAACAATCGCACCATATGCAGAGCCATGATGATCATTCTACTAGCCTGGATCATCTCAGCATTGCTCAGTGCGCCAGCAGCCATTTTCAGAGATATAAAAATAAATGACAAATTTCAAAAGATTTGTTACTACAACTACAAAAAGGATCAACACACTGCTGTAGTTGTATGCAGATTCATTTTTCTTTACCTGATCCCATTACTCATCATCATCATCTCCTCTGTTCTTATCACCCAAAAGCTGAAATCTAATCAGATGCTGAGGTCCAATAAACCATTCAAGATCATGACAGCACTGATAGTTGCTTTCTTCATTAGCTGGATGCCTTACCACATTTTTAACTTAATGGGATTGAACCCAATTTATGCCAGTGTTCTCCCTACTGGGAAAAAATTTGCATTCATTGTTGCCAGTACCAACAGCTTTATAAACCCATTACTTTATGCATTTATGGCAAAGGATTTTAAGGGGAAATTTTATGAACTTCTGTCAAAGATTGAGAGCACATTCGAGGAGGAAGTCCAGAGTACACACTATGGGATGTCTATTACTAACTCAGGAGACAGTTTAAAATGATGAAGAGTATGTCATTAATTTTTTTTAGTATTTTAAAATACATATTGTAAATGCAGAAAAAAACTTGTACTTATATGTTAATGTAATGATATTAATTTCTTTTCAGCTAACATTCTTTTAGAAAGAAGCTAATATACATGTTACTGTTAGCTACATAAGGTGGTATCATCTGCTGTAATACAAATGTAAAAAGCTAAGCATTGTTTGGATTTACAGTCAAACACATTGGTTATACTATTCTTTCTTTCATTTTCCATCATCAAAAGACTCATAACATCCCCCAGTCAATGTCAAGTTCTTTCTTGACTTTCAAAATAAAAGACTGTGTCACATGATAATGCATAGCAGGCCTGTCAAAACATAATTAATGTTTGTAAGATATCGCACTTTAATTTGACTTAACTTATCGATTAAGGACTAAAAAAATGTAAATAATGAAAAACGCACAAAAAATAGGGCACAAAAATACAGCCATGTATCCTGAGAAGTCCTGCATGAAAACAATAGATTGTGTCACAGAAATCTAGCAAACAAGGCCCAAGGTCATTCAAATAACTGCTCAGGAAAAGCACACAAAGCTTTTCTTGAACACGTAAAGCTTTAAAGTTTTTAGAACCACACCACTTCTTAAGAATACTGCAACAGAGACAAATAACCATCAGGCATAATTTACTGTATCAATCTTTTATAAAAGTCATGTTATAATGATATAAAAAGATGAACCAAAATAAAAATGCCTGCAATTTTTTTCTCTATACGATATGTTAATAAATGTCAATTATTTTTCACATGCATTCTTAAAAGGATACAAAACTTTCCAAAGTTTACAATGATAAAAATAACAAATTCAGAAAAATTGTGGTGTGTAATTAAAAGAAATATGATTTACTTTTTTGTAAGATTTAAATACGAATTTACAGTAAATTAAAAGCATTTAAATAATCACTTTCAGAACTAATCAAGGGTTAGTACCCATTGTTGATGGTTACATAGCATGTCTTTCTGTACAGAAGAAGTCTCTGCCTAACTAATGTTGCAATGTTGAATATCTCACGCCTTGTTTAAGCTAAGTTCTACTACTTTCGTAAGCCAATGACACACCCTTTTTAAAGTAGATTAATACATCCAGCCATTCTTCTTGCAGAATAGTGGCCAGGTCATGTTGGTGGAGGAAAACATTTCCTCACTTGTTCCTTCAAAACACCCCAAAATGGCTCAATAATATTTAGATCTGGTGACTCTGCAGGCAATGCGAGATGTTCAACTTCACTTTTATGCTCATCAAACCACCAGTCTTGCTGTGTGTATTTGTGCATGACTGGTTATAACATGAACAGATAGATAGATAGATAGATAGATAGATAGATAGATACTTAGATAGTTAGATTCTGAAGGAAATTCCAGTATAAATATATACTTATAGGAGACGAAACTAACCGGAAAAAAATTCAGATTATGTAATTCGTATGAAATGTTAATTATAAGCACATCCACTGCTGTGGAGATGATGAAATGACATGATTACCTTCATCACTCAGCCTAAACCAAAGAAAGAATTATTAAAATGGTCAGAGTCAGTCTCCTTTAATTTTCCTGACGCATTCATAATCATGAGTCTACTTCTGCCGGTGCAAATATTATAAGTAAACAACAATAGCCCATGTTTAGAAAAGCATTTTTATTTACACTATAAAAAATAACCCTGCATCCACTTTTAGGTGTGCCAGCTGCCAGTGTTCTTATACGGCTCTTTATTATTGAAAATCATATAGTGACAAGCCTGTAAATTTAATATTTAATATTAAATAGATGGCAAAATTACTGAATTAACAGTATAATAATTTAATAATTTAAGGAAAATAGTGATGATTAAACACGATTAAAATATATTATGTGTTAAAGTCTGATGCATGATAGAAATGTTTTAATAAAAAATGTTGGTGGTTTGATCATTTCTTAAAATTTCATAATAAAGTCTGATGACAAAATGTGCCATATAATTTTTTTCCTAAAATATATGTGGTTTGGTCATTTTATTACACTCCTTGGAACAAACTTTGGAAAACATGAATATAATTTATTTCATAAATTTGAATATATTTATGCATCAAATTATATCAAACTGTTGTTTATTTTTACAATAAGAAACACATTGTTAATCACAAAAATACAGTCACCAGTATTTTCCACAACAATCCCCAAATATCATCAAAGTATCATATCATTAAAACCTCTGTAATCGTTCGTAATAGTTATTACTGTCATTGTAATGATCAGTATCTTGTAGTGTCATTATCAATTCTATACGAATCCCTATAACATTTAAAAATTCCTCAATGACTTGCTATTGAAACATTATCACTATGCAAACACTTATTTATGACTCTGACATTCATTTAGGACATGTCCTCACAAATTCATTTAAATCTTAAATGGCCAAATATCGGGTCGCTATGCTTGAAAAACAAGGTTCGATTTGAGGGGAGATCTCGGGGTATGGCATCCCCCCTGTTAAAAAAAAAAAGATAAAAACCATCCCCTCTGTATAACCACCATTCCCCTTGTGTAATTTTTTTGTATGAAATTAAATAAACTCTCTATGTACTGTATGATCATCTACAAACTATAAATAATGGTGATTAGCCAATCAGAATTCAATATTGTAACACGCTGCTCACAAGCTCAAGCAAGTTTGTGTAATTTTTCAAGCTGTGCGAATTTCGCAGTGGCAAAGTCCGGAGCAAACCAGGGGTCATGTGGAAAAAAAAAAAACAGTACACAAATTTATAAACCTTGCACGCGGAATAATAAGATCGTGTGCACAGATTAATAAACTTTGCTCACAGAATAATAAAACTGTGCATACGGAATAATAAACCGAGCGCGCTCATTGGTTTACACGTCTGGATTCTAAGTTATGACCTATCGGACATGAACGGAGAGGAGGGAGATCATAGCATTATTTAACTTAATTTTGAAGGTTTGTGGATAAGTTTGCAGGTTTGACACATTCATTGCACGTTTTTATGAGGCTTTCCTGTACCCCATCTTTTGCGATTCTATGATTTTGTAAGTGGGGCGGGACTGGGGGGACCATGAACCAGTCAGCAGGGGGCCGCAGGAAAACTGATTTAATTATAAATACATGGCTTAGAAGGTGTAACCCAGCTGGAAATATAGGGTTAAAATATAAACAATATACTGCACCTGCGTTAAGTCATAGAAATACAATTAGTTATTTTTTTGCAGTTAAATGGATTTTAATCAATATTTACCGGAAGTTAGAGTGCTGCAAACGGAAGTTGCGTGAAGCAGTGCAGCAGTAGGAGAGAGCAAGCAGGAAAAAAAAGGTGTGTTGCTTCGCGTTGCACGTTAACTGTGGTAAACAGTTATAAACTCTTGTTCGGAGTTAAGTGAAGGAAGAAGGAATTAAAAGCAGGCGAAGAAAGCTCCACACAGACGGTGTCGAGCGTGAAGAGTGCTGTTTTCTCGAGTAGCTATACTTCTTTGATATCGGTAAGTTAGCGCGGTGTGGCTGTTAATCAGACCTGTGCTTAGCACTGCTAGTGGATTCGGTCATCATTGCAGCATCATTGTTGAGCGGTAGTTACCATATTATGTTAGAATACGTTGTATTATCTATGAACGTAGGTATGTGAATATTGTTGTTTAAAGTATGTTAAACAAGATGAGTGTTACTGAGTGCTTGTTAAATCCTACAGTGTAAGCATTGACCAATCTGGGAGTATGTAGCTGGTAAATGTTGAACAATTGATTTAAGGTGTAATATATTAATGGAGTGAGTACTTGCATATTAAGTTTGTACTTTGAGATACTGTGCTTTATACTATGTTGTACAACAATAAGAAGACTTTAACGTTCTGTTGTAAATGCCGGTCAGGTCTTTGAGAGTGAGAACAACGTCGACGTCTGCCGCAAGGATCTACAGAAGCAGAGATGGCGAGCCACCAGTTGATCTTTATGGAATTCAGCAGCTACGCAGCAGCTGAGTGAGAAATTATTGGGGTAGGAGGGTGCCGATCACCTGGAGGGGCATCTATATACCTACATACACCATTATAGAAAAGGAACTGAGGAACACTCCATCAGGAAGGGCAGAAATTGATTAGAAGAGTGATCACTGAATCTTTTATTTTGTTTAAAGGGCCCATTTTTATTTCATATTTGTACTGTAATTATATTGTGGATTCTAAGCCAATTAAGATTCTAACTGTACAATTTACTAATTGTGTGGCGTATTTCTGTTGCACTAAACACTCAGCTCCTTCCGAACCTAGACAGAGAGGTGTGCTCATAGAGAGTGGGTTACACGGTAAAACGTGGCGAGCCAGCCTAGGAGCTTTGTGGCTAATGCACCAGACATAACGGATTATTAAGTGTGGCATTGCTAATTTTATCAGCTACTTAACATAGGGTTGTAGTGAAATCCTAGGTTACCTACGTCACACTATTTAACTGATTTAACATGGAAAACATTGAGTTAGAGAGTGTAAAGGTTCCAAATTCTGTCATCATATCAGGACTTTCACATAGCTCAGCAGATGAGGAGATTCATATGGATCCAAAGCTAGGATAGTTAAGGCTTCAGAATCCAGTTCAGAGTTTCACGACCACGTTATTGTGGAGTTTAGTTCTGGTTTGACAGTTGAGGCCCTTAAAGATGTTTTACCTATAGATAGACTTTGTGTGGTCAATCCTGAGGTCGTTCACCATGTTGAGCTCCTAGGAAATGTCATGCGCACTCCTAACGCGACCGGCACAAGGACCCGGAAGTAGTACAGTCGCGACTTAGGAAGCATAAAAGGAGACAAGATGGTGCTTTACACTCGCTCAGTCATTGAGTTTTGCCCATGCTATCGCCGACGCTTTGCTCGTCTAAACGTGAGTATTCACTTTCTTGGGTTATCGCTTCCGACTGGGTGTATGTATTTAGAACGCGGGTTTATTTGTTTAAAATTTGTGTATTTGTGTAAAGCGGAGTTTGCTCACCTCTGCGATGTGGTTGACCAGCATGCTAAGCTGATCCATCAGCTCCATGGTGAAGTCGTGTCTCTCCGCAAGGAGCTCTAAGACGTCGCAGTCTTGCGCCACAAGGTGGCGGAGCTGCGACAGGAGAATGCTGTTGCCACGCCCATCGCCGCCAACCCCCTCCCGACCTTCTGATGTTTTTCTAGCTTTACTGGACAAATGGTATGGCACAGATGGGAAGTGCAGTGTTTTTCTAACCGCATTGGATCTCGTGTTTAAGTTTAATTTCACCAGATACTCCACAGACCGACTGCGCGTTGCTCTTCTCATCTCGTTGCTATCCGGGCAGGCAGCTGAGTGGGCCACGGTGGTTCTTTGTTCAGATTCAGACGCCGCCTACTCCTACACAGAATTCACCCGTCAGCTTAAACTCACCTTTGAGCATCCGGCTGCTGAGGTGGAGACCGACTCTAAGCTATATCATCTACGGCAGGGAGGGTCGTCCGTGAGCTGCTACACTGCGGAGTTTTGCACTCTCGCCGTACAGACCGACTGGGGAGACTCCACCCTCCGGATGGCCTACTACGAGGGACTGGCTTCGCGCATAAAAGACGAGCTCGCTGGAGAAGAGCTTTCAGCGACCTGAGAGGGCTTAATCCAACTCACCCTCCGGATCGGTAAAAGTACACCTCCAGTTTGGCCACAAACGGGTCGGAAGTACCGCGTATGTTGACTCCGGGGCAGCAGGTAACTTCATTGACTCTTCATACGCCAAAAAACTGGGGGTAAAAATGTTACCCCGGCCTGTGACAATTACATCAGTCGATGGTCGGTCCCTTTCCTCCAGCCCCATCTCCTTTCAAACTCAGCCCATCAATCTCATCATCAACCAGCATCAGGAACAGATTCAGTTTTACACCACCACCATTTTATCACCACCCATCATCCTCGGACACCCTTGGCTGCTGCATCATGACCCACTCATATCATGGACCCAAAATTGGATTCTACAGTGGGGGCCGACCTGCACTGAGCTCTGCCTACGGGCCGAGGCTGGAACGTGCTCTAGGGAGTCCGAGGCCCCTGATGTCGACACAGACAACATCCCACTAGACTACCGGGACCTGGCTGAAGTCTTTCGTAAGAGACGCGCCACCTACCTACCTCCTCATCGCCCATACGACCTGGCAATCGATCTTCAGCCAGGCGCCACGCCACCCCACGGCCACCTCTATTCACTATCCAACACCGAGATGCAGGCGATGGAGGAGTATGTTTCCAGCGGACTTCGCCATGGTACCATCTGGCCCTCCTCCTCACCTGCCGCTGCGGGGTTCTTCTTCGTGAAAAAACGCGATGGTAGTCTACGCCCCTGTGTCGATTACCAGGGGCTCAATAACATCACCATAAAAAACCGACACCCGCTGCCTCTTACCAACTCTGCTCTGGACGCCCTCTCTGGTGCCACCATCTTAACTAAGTTGGACCTCCGGAGCGCCTACAACTTGGTACGCATCAGAGAGGGCGATGTGGAAGACGGCCTTCATCACCCCTACAGGACACTACGAGAGTCTGGTCATCCCCTTTGGTCTCTGCAATGCACCTACTGCATTTCAACAGTTCATCAATGACGTCCTCAGAGACATGTCAGGCCGCTGGGTGTTCGTCTACCTCGACGTCATCCTCATCTACTCCCGAACCGCCAACGAACATATCCAGCACATCAGAGCGGTTCTAAAGAGATTGCTCGCCCACCAGCCGTTTTGTCATCTCGTACCAGGGTGTGGCCATGGACCCGCAGAAACTGGAACTTGTGAGTCATTGGCCCCTACCCAAGACTCTTAAACAACTCCAGTGATTTCTCGGGTTTGCCAATTTCTATCGCCGCTTTATCAGGGACTACTACTGTTGCAGCTCCACTAACCGCTCTGACACGCCCATCGTCTCACCTCAACTGCCGTCTCCGCCTTCCATGAGCTCTCAGCACTCAGCAGTGATACGGAGTAGGGGACTGTGAGCTGCTGGCCATAAAGTGGGCCTTGGAGGAATGGCAACACTGGCTCCAGGGCGCCAGAGAGCCGTTCATCGTACTGGACCGACCATCAAAACCTCATCACTATCTGCATCTTAAAACAACTCAACCACAGACAGGCGCGGTGGGCACTGTTTTTTGAGAATTATAATTTCCACCTGTCATACTGCCCGGGGGCCAAGAACACCAAAGCCGACACCCTCTCCCAACAGCACGAGGAAGACGTCCCCCGGGCGGACCCCGCACCTGTCCTGCCACCCACCAAGATCCTCGCACCACTCAGTTGGAACTTGGAAACGAGGTTTCGCCAGGCACAAGCTACGGAGACCAAACCGGCAGGTGTGCCACCTGGCCGACTCTATGTACCCGACACCATCAGGGCCGAAGTACTCCAGTGGGGACACTCCTCCCCACTTTCTGTACACCCTGGAGAGCGGCGCACCCTACTTTTCATCCAATGTGCCTTCTGGTGGCCCAACATGAGGAAGGACGTAGACGAGTTCATCCAGGCATGCCCAGTGTGTGCCAGGTCCAAGGACAGCAACCGACCATCGCCAGGGGAACTCCAACCACTCCCAGTTCCCCGCCGGCCCTGGACACACATTGCCGTTGACTTCATCACGGGCCTGCCGGTTTACCGAAGGAAAAGACACCATCCTCACCATCATAGACCGGTTCTCAAAAGCTGTTCACCTGGTCGCCCTCTCTGGTCTCCCGTCAGCTAAAAGGACAGCTGAGCTGATATTAGAGCACGTAGTCCGCCTGCATGGGTTCCCAAAGAACATCGTCCCACATCGTCTCGGACAGGGGGCCCCAGTTAACATCTCGGTTCTGGAAGGCCTTCTGCCGTCTCATTATTCCACCTGCAGTCTGTCTTCTGGTTACCATCCACAGACGGAGCGAACCAACCAATAACTGGATCGCTACCTGAGATGCTTCATTGCTGATCACCAGTGCTCCTGGGCTCGCTACCTCATTTGGGCTGAGCTATCCCACAACCTCCACACCTCCTCTGCCACCAACCTAAGGCCATTCGAGGTATGCTACGGCTTCCAACCTCCGATGTTTGTGGAAGAATTTTTTATCTGATTTTATGTGACATACCCTACTTTTAAGAAATAAAAGATACCTCAGCTTGCAATAATGGGAGGCTTGCGTGAGAAGCCGAGGCCCCTTGGAATGTGCCTGCGTAAGCAATCCGATCTATACATTGAGGCACCCTGTACTGGGAAACTTAATGAAACCCAGATGTTTTATGTAAAGTAAGCGCGGGAAAACTGGCCACCTTTGTTTAGGACCAGTATTTAAGCAAGAAGCCGTCGGGAGTCGGGGTGCGTTCTGCAGACCTCCCGACTTTGTTGATCAACCAATAAAGTTGTAACCTTCTGAAATCAAAGCCTGTGTCGTCAATTAATTTCCACGACATCCTGGCGCTGCGAGCAGGGTTGGCAAAGGGGCAAAGGCGTGGCTGATCACCGTGGGCATCCTTGGCAGGCAGCACAAACAGGTGGCCACCTAAAAAGGTAAGCAACTTTTGCTTATGTACTTAGTTTGTGTTGTTTGCTGGGATAACCCTGGTGGTAAGGACGCTTGATAAAGACCTCTCCAACTTAAGTAATTTTTGAATGGGCTTTGTTTTCAGAAGGAAAATGCATGCATCAGTTTACTAACCGTTGAATGGTAGTATTTGAATAGTAACTGGTAAAATAAGCATTGCATTAGTCTGTTTTGCTGTCAAGAGGGCTTTGTTAGATGGTAGTAATAACAGACAGGTATGAGGAAGCACATTTGAAGGTCTATCTGTGTTGCTAAGAGGGCTTTGATAGATAGCAATGCATACCGGTAGATAGACGCTGTATTGATTTGTACTCATTGTCAAGTGGGCCTAGACTGATGGCAGTGGAGTAAGTTAATAAGGAATTGCGCTTAATTAGTAATACTACCTGCGTGAGGGTCCGCAGTAGTTAATATAAATATATCCCTTTTATGAGGAACGTACTTAGGTATGTCAAAAGAATTGTGTAGCCACCTAAACCGTATAGTATGAGCTTGTGGCTTTTTATTCATATCTTTTTATGTGGAACGTACAGTTGTACGTCAATGGTTTTGTGTGCTGCTGATTAATGGATTGTATGAGGTTATAGCAGCAAATTTATATCTTTTTTTATGAGGAGCACAGCTTGGGTGACATTAAATTGTAAGCAATTGCATTGTTTGTGTTTAATTGATGTTGTACTGTTCAATACTGTTTGATATTGTCTGAGTGAATGAGAGCTCTATGTGTCTGTCTGTGTGTGTGTCTGAGTGGAAGTAAGAGAGAGAATCTGCCAGAGTGATACCATAAGCTCCGTGTCCAGGAAACCGGCCTGAAACCCCCGAGGGAGTTGCGTGTGCAATCTGCCAGAGGGGGGTCGGCTGCTGCCAGACCGGAGACGTGTGTGTGAATGAGCCCTTATAGGACTAGATAAATTAATAGATTAAGTTGAAATAAAGGGACAAGTTTATGAGCCCTTCTAAGAAAATAGATAAATAGGTAGATAAATAAAATAAAAGGGACAAGTATGCTTGAATGAGCCCTGACTAGGACCGGGGACAAAGTATGCGTGAATTAGCCCTAATTTCCAGAAAATAAGGGACATAGTATGAACGTATAAATAAAGACATAGTGTGGAGTGGTGAATATATGTGGTGAATGTATGTGAACCCAATATTAATACTGTGGCATTCATCGGTTGTTGCAAAATAATATTCGCTGTGTATAAAAATACTGTGCTTTGTGACAAGTACTATCAGAAAAGTAGTGAAACATTGTATATTGAAGAGTGACTATCATTGTTAAGATTTGTTAATGAAGGTGGATGGTTAGGTGATCATATAATTTTGTACGTAGCTGCAAGTAAATTTAGTTACTAAGTAAGTGCATAAGCATAAAGTAATACAAGAATATTTTGGTTTTGGTGGCAGAGGCCATAAAGCTAGAGAGAAAAAGCGTGTCCAGAGAGAGTTGAAAAGGCAGCAGGAGAGAGAGGTCCTAGCTCTGTTTAAGAAAGAAGGAGAAGAGTTGGCAAGAAAGAAAAAGCAAGTGAAGAAAAAGTCCAAGAAGGCAGACAGTGAGGCACAGGATACCAGAGGGAAAGCGTTAGTTACACCTCCCCCATATGTGCAGACAGAAGGTCAATTCCCAATGCTTAAGGGAATGGTTGAAGTTTCAGGAGAAATGCAGATGGAAGGTCATGTAGATCTGGATGCAGATTATGGAGAACCGGGTGTGAAGGCATGGAAAAGACAGGAGAAGTGGTTGGAGAGAGAAGAAAGTACACCGTTAGATTGTTATAAGGAAGTAAGAGCAGATCTACAGAGAGTGAAAAAGTTGTATGGGAAGAAAGAGAAGATAGAGGGAAAAGAGGGGGTGCATGTAAGTGGAGAAAGGATAGACAGAAGCACTGAAACACCAGGACAGTCAACAGGTCAGATAGATGCAACATTGAGGACTGGACGTAGACCATTGTACAGTAGAGAGAATGGAGATGAGGAGGAGTTGTCATTCAATATAGGCAGTTGGAAACAGGGAAGAAACACTGGGAGACTTAGGAATTTAGCTCCACAATTCCCAATTTTAATTAAAGGTGCACGGGGACAATATGTACCATAGGCAACTCAGGATCTCGAGGGGCTTGTCAACCGCCTCCCTAATATTCACGAGGGCGCAGGGAAATGGATTAAGGTCTTAGAAGAGGAGACCTCAGGCAAGCTGTTGTCGGTTGGAGATATCTTTTGGCAAAGATTTTGGGGGGAGGAAAGATGGAGGAAGTTCTCCAGGCGTCCGACATGAGTGAGGCTGTAGATACATACCATATGGGTGGAACTGTCTTTGATGCTTTCCGCCTCGCCATGTGGCAGGCCTTACGTGCAGAGTATCCAACTAGAGTTGACCCAAAGGCATTAAAGGGTGACCAGCTGGACGAAACAGAGAACCCAACACTGTACATACAAAGACAGTTAAAGAAGTGGAAGCAAGAGACAGAAAGTGACCCTGAAGGGGATGCCTTGTTGTCTACGCTGTTTAGACAAACTATAGTAAGTGCCATGCCTCAGCCTGTAAAAAGTAAACTGGAAGATGTGGTCGGTTTAACCTCAAAGTCACACAAAGAGTTCTGCGATCACGTCTCACATGCTGTTGAACAGTACAGAAAAAATGAGCAGAAGTTGAAAGCTCAAGAGAAAGAGCTACAACGGAAACTAGCTCAGTTACAGCTTGAAGAACTGACTAAAAAAAATAAGAAAAAGATTCAAGCTACTCTAATTACAGCTGAGGAAGGGTCTGGGGGGGCCCCAGGCAATCCTTCACCCATGATCCAGCCAACTGCAGGCACAGCGCTGACAGCACCAGCAGCCCTACCCCCAAACTCACACCAGATGTCTGCACCAGTCATCAATGTTTACCCGCAAAGGCAGAAAGAGTGGAGAACTAATCAGCGCCAGAGGGGACAAAGAGACGCTTATGCTAACTTTCCACCAGGCGTATGCTGGGGGTGTGGGCTGGCTGGACATAACCGATCAAGGTGCCCCACACATCCATGGCCCCAGCCCCCGAGGGGTGTGATGGGAGGGGGGTGGCAGCAGCCTCCTC
>JAAGKR010011350.1:0-19667 GCA_011419295.1 Clarias macrocephalus
TTTTTTTTCTTCTGTTTTTGTCCCTTTTATCCTAACGGTCATCACATCTTATCATTTGATCCACAATATCTGGGAGAGGTTTTATGCCGGATACCCTTCCTGTTGCAACCCTCCAATTTCCTCACTGGGCTTAGGACTGGCAGTGCATGCAGTGGCTGGGTTATATAGGTGATAAGGTTAAGACCCCAGGATGGCGTTAAGGCTCAAACCCCCCACCCACTTCACCGATACTGCGATATACATTCCACAAATTTGTGCTTGGTATGAAATATTTGGATATTAGGATGATAATTTCTCGGTGTGTTGTTTTGTCTTAATGATGTATGTGTCGTAAGCTTGGTTAAATGTATCATGTTGTGATAGATCGCCTTCAGAAGACTAATATGGTATAGAGTATATCCAGTACGTATTGCAGTTCATAATTCTTTGAACCATGAGAAATACATTTCTTCTAAAATCAAATACATTTTAGAGTTGACACAATAACTAGTCGGTAGCCTACTTGCTCATGTAAGTTACTCCTCCTGCAGAGATAAGGGGAAAGCATGCATTGGCAGAAATCCACGCTTCAGCTACTGTATGAGGTGGCAAACGTAGCCACTGAGTAATATAATGCAGTATTGTTGTAGTAAACAAATGCAGTATTAATGTCAAGGAAGGTGTTTACCCTGAATGGTCTTAATTAACATAATAACAACAAAAATTCATTAGTATAATAAGAACAAAGTAATTTGGTTATTTGAAATAATTACTGTATGTTACTTGAATTTGATGGTTATATACACAATAAAATCTGAGTTATTATGAGTCACACTGGGGCTACATAAAGACTGTAGAGTATTAATGCAGAACATTCCAGGTGTTAATTCTAAACAGTGTATTCCTGTAGAATTACTTACACACACACACACAGACACACACACACACACACACACACACACACACACACACACACAAGCAATATGAAGGGTGCGAGCTCCAAAAAAAAAAATAAAAAATTACTCTGGCCCTATCTACGGTTGCTAATTTGTAAGGGGTGTTCAAATCAAACCGGGACTTTGGATTGTGCAGAATAACACAGTTATGAGAGTAAAACCTCTCTTTATTTCTTTATATAATGCTCTGCTACACTTATTCCAGCATTTCATTTGTGCTTGGATACCATCAAGGTAGAAAGATTCTTCAGTACACCAGAGCCATGATCAGACAGCCTGCTTCACATTTAAAACGCCGGCCTCCCAGGAACTCCTTCAATAGCCCTTTCCTTTAATAATAATAATAATAATAATAATAATAATAATAATAATAATAATAAAGGCCTGGTTTGATTATCATGTTTGGTGGTGTTTTGTTTTGCAGGACCTTATACAGTACCGCCCTCTGCACCACTTGCACATTACTGGAACATGGCTGGGAGATATTGAAGGAGTTCCTAGGGGTTTGCATGTCCTCCAGGTTGTAAATGTGGTTTGGTTGTTGTTTCATAGTGTCTTTTCTCATCCCGTGCATCCCAGGGTGTGGAGCAGTTTCTGAAAAACCAGATCGTCTGGCACCAACAAACATACCATCATCAAAGTCTGACCCTAAATCCAAGATCTTTTTGTTTTTCCTTCCTAACTGCATCTGCATGATTTTATGCTACATGATTAACACAAGTGAGCAGATGTACAGATGATCAGATTAAAATAAAAATAAATAAATAAAATCAGTCACAATAAGTGCTGGGCTTTTTACATTTTTTTGTGATTTTATTGAGGTTTAGAACTGCAGAACTCAACCAGGCAGCAGGCACATGCACAAATAGATCTCAAAGAAACTCTTGAGCTCCTGCCCTCAGATTGTACAAGGGCCTTCTTGACTGCTGTGTATAATTATTGTATTTTGCACGGTCCCTCAGGGAACACAGTGTTTACAGTTGTATAATTAGCCGAACTCCCTGTAAAACTCTAGACGTATTATTCAGTTCTTTTCTTTTGAATGAAACTGTTTACTAATTACAGAGAAGTGGGTATGGAAAGTATAAAGGTTTGACCCTCGGATGGGTTCTGAAAGTTTAAGGGGTTAATTGGGTCATGCTTGCCGACTGGCCATGTCAAAAGCAGTTGACTCTAAAAATCTCAAACTCTCATAGGTTTTAAATATTGTCCAGATTTCCAGTAACTGATGTATGTTACATTACTGTGAAAAAGTCTTGAGCCACCCCTCATTTCATCATATTAACCCGATGCTGGGTTGACCCTGGACAATCCACGAAAGCACACACTTACACACTATGGGGAATTTGGAAACGCCAATTATCCTACCCTGCATGTCTTTGGACTATAGGAGGAAAACCACCAAGCATGGGGACTTGAACTGGGAATCGAACCCTCAACCCTAGTGCTAACCACTATGTCACAGTGGTGCGTTTAATTTCATTTCATATAAGAAAACAAAGGAACTTTTACACAGTACTGTAGTCACGTGATAGTGAGCCAAAAGGAATCTGAGATGTGTTCGGTATCATGTACAGTATTAAAGTCCCGTTTTTGCATTGTGCCTTTGCCATGTGTTTGTTGTGAGGTCTCCGCTTCATACTTCCTTAATATTTCCATCCTTGATATTGTTTTTATTTATTTGTGCTCGCAATGATTAAAGATCTGCACGAGCACCAGTTTACCCTGAAAATCCCCATGAACTTCAAAAATATACTTAGAATGTTGATTAAATCCTGAGAATCCATGTAAGATCAAATCCATCACAGTGCAAACATGTACATCATGAACAAGATTAAGAATAAGACTCGGGGAAAATCTGGCCTACGACAGAATAAACACGACTGATTCCTTCAGTTTAAATAGTGACCTAGAACTGAAAAATAATCATGCACAAATCGCCCTTCTTGGTTTCCATATTGCTTTAATGCTTGTAGAAAATATAGTTTTGAGCTCTATATGTGGTGTTCGAGATTTCTCACCTCACCTCTTGCAACACATTATACCTAAATCAAGGGTTTTATTTCATACACTAAATAGTACTGATTTTATCATTCTTAATGCCTAAACAAAATTAAAAGATGCATTAATATGGAAGCTTTACTGTTAAAAATTTTTTTTTGCAAGATCACATTGCTTGTGCGTCTTGGCTGGAATTTCTTTGTTTCTGTTTCTATAACTGGATTATGTAAGAGGTCTGTTCAGAACAGTGCTCAAACACATTACATCGAGAGATGAAGGCTGTTCATGCGGCTCTCTTCTTTGTGGCTTTAGAGCTAAACCTTGTCAGTTAGTGAGAGAAATAACATAATTGTGAGCAAATTGTTGTCCTAGGATCAATTATGACCATTATCGCACTATAGTTGATGTGTATAGTTTTGAAAAAGGTGTAGCGTCTTCTCTTTCTGAGATAAGCGATTTGGTCTGGATGAACCGGAATCCTCTGGGAAACGTGACCTCGGGGCCGTTATGTCTTATTACACCTTTCTGTTGTGGAGCTGGAGATGATGTGTGGGAGACTGCAATGAGAAAATGTACTTTCTTTGCCCCTGCTATAAAGGGTAAGTCATTCCACTACCGATATCAGGTGCCTTAGTTTTATTAAAATATAAAAATAGGATATAGATTATGCGTTATTGTAATGGGTTTGACACATGGAAACAAGACGAGGTCTTATGTAGAAATGGTATTTATGTTAATGTAGTATTTGGGATAATGGGGAAAGAAAAGGGTCTAAGGATAGAGGATTGAAAAAAAGTGGTGAAGGTGTGCACGTGCGGGTCTGGAGGCAGTGCCCAGCTGGTATGTGGGCATAAGGCTAGCGAGCGATGGCGGGGTAGGATGGGCCCATGTGGTCAGCGGCTCCTGCAAGCTCCCTTGAACGGCTCCTCTTCGAAGACTGGCCAACTGCCCCCTCCCAGCTCTCCTTGAGTGCAGCCACAGACGGAAGTGCTTTGCGACGTCCTGCGGCTAGGCGGCTTTCCCGGCTGGGAACAAGGGCCTTAACGTGGAGCACACTGGCCTCTTCAGTGGCAGGGTCATGAAAGCTGGCTCTGTGCAAAAGTGAAAGTGCTCACACAGTCTAGATCAAACGGCGGCATTCAGTTCTGTGCCTTTGAAGTCCCTGGGGCAGGTTACATCACCCCACTTGCATGCCAATCATCCGCATTTTAAGCGTCCGCAGTGTGACTCTGCTCTTTAGACCTCCAGGACCTCGAGCTAAACTTCCTGCCTTGTTTTTTTAATGCGGAGAAAGCCTGAGGTCCATTAAAGTTGATTGTTATCCAGCCTTGCCTGTTTCACAAAGCCATACCCTTTCACACACAAGGGAGGCCACATACTTAGTGAGCCTACGGAGTGAGCGAGGAGCAACAAAAACATTGAGTGCATTCTGGTCACTGGTGCACGCCGAGATATATAATGATATCATATATTAACATTCTTTATTGAAATGCCATATTAACATCAGTGGGCAGTGGTAGGTTTCTTGCCTGCCATGAGGAATGAAGTTCAAAGCCCAGCCACTGGATGCAGTGTTGGTTCCAAGGGCAGAAAAATGGAAGGGTTGCATCAGGAATGGCACCTGGTGTAAAACCCGTGCCAAGTTGTGTATGCGGATAGGATAGTCCACTGTAGCGACCCCTGGACAGGAGCAGCCGACTTGCAACAATAGTGAAAATTTATGTTTCCAAATTGCCCGTGAGTGTGTGTGCTTGTGTGCCCTGCGATGGGTTGGCACCCCATCCAGGGTGCACACATGAGACAGGTCAAGTCCCGGTTTGACTTGAACACCCCTCGTTTAAGTATATCCTAGACGATGCTTTAAATGCATTCTTTATAAAAGAATATATGACACGAATAACAGATGGTGATTATCAGTTTATTTATGTCAATAATCTGTGTGTTCCTGGTTCATTCACAATCAGACACATTCAGTTGGCTGGAGAGGATAAGAATATTTTTGCAGTCCATCAGCATGTTTATTTACATTTTCCCATTTCCACTACTGTATTTGTAGCTGTCCTGTGAATTAGATATAATCCTATGATGTCCTCCTACTGGTGGCTCAGCAAGAGCAACGCACTTAGATGTTAATTAAAAATAACCAGGTTGCAACGTCTCTTAGATTTTTTCCCTTTGATGTGAAACTCGGTCTAACTAACTCGGGTCTATACGGTAATAACCCAGTTTCAGCTGGAGATATGAGCTCCTGTTCATTTCACATATATCTAATAAGATGTCACTGATATGACACACAAATGAAACCCATTGAAGTTCTGATTTCCAAGAGCTGTGAAGCTTCGCCTAGTAACGCATTTTATATATCGTATAAAACGTTTAATTTACTCTGTACTGCTAAAAAGCCTTGTAATAAACCCAAGCTAGCAGAACTTTTTTTTTTTTTTTTTTTGTTATCTAGGAAGAACACTGAAATATCACTCACTTAAACAGCCTCCCTGCACACACCCAAGTTCCATCTGTCACACAGCCTCCACTCAAGGACACGAACAGGCCCTATAATCACCCCTGGTGCACTCTGGACCAGACCGAATGTTCAGGTTCATTTACTATACTTTTTATTATTGGACCAGTCCAAGGCTGGAAAAGCTGTTGGAAGTGTTTTGTAGCTTTAGCTAATAAATTATGAAAAATGTACACTAAGTAGCGATCGTAGCTTTAATTACAACCTCATTTTTATGGATCACTATTATCACTTGGACTCGTAATCTTCCCAGGGTTGTGTTAGATGTTTCGTGTTTTTTGTGCATGGTACTCACGCTGAGGGGATTAAATAACCATGATTACTTTTAGAGAAAAATACTATTTTGCCAGAGATTGAGGGAACACATTGAAAACACATTGAAAGAATCGAACGAACAACGAAACAATAAAACAACTCTCAGGAAAAAACATGTGAAAGCAATACTTGAGTAAAAATACCAGAAAAGCTATCTTTAATAGAATTACAAGCCAACTTTTAGTATATACTTGAGCAAAAGTCTTAAAGAATCTTATAGAATATATATCTTAGAATCTTAGAATATAGGACCAAAAGTTTGGACACACCTTCTCATTCAAAGAGTTTTCTTTATTCTGTTCTTTATTGAGTTCTTCAGCCCAAACGCGTCTCTTCTGCTTGTTGCCTGTCCTTAGCAGTGGTTTCCTAGCAGATCTTCTACCATGAAGGCCTGATTCACACAGTCTCCTCTTAACAGTTGTTCTAGAGACGTGTCTGCTGCTAGAACTCTGTGTGCCATTGACCTGCTCTCTGATCTGAGCTGCTGTTAACCTGCGATTTCTGAGGCTGGTGACTCGGATGAACTTATCCTCCGCAGCAGAGGCGACTCTCGGTCTTCCTTTCCTGGGCCGGTCCGCATGTGAGCCAGTTTCTTTGTCGCGCTTGATGGTTTTTGTGACTGCACTCGGGGACACTTTCAAAGTTTTCTCAATTTTTCGGATTGACTGACTTTAATTTCTTAAAGTAATGATGGACATTCGTTTTTCTTTACTTAGCTGCTTTTTTCTTGCCATCATACAAATTCAACCTCTTTGAACGAGAAGGTGTGTCCAAACTTTTGCTCTGTACTGTGTATATATATATATATATATATATATATATATATATATATATATATAAAATGTAAAAGTTACATTGGAAGTAAAAGTTAAAGTACAAAAAAATAAATTTGTTAAAACTAGTAAAAAACAGATTTTGCAAAAAAAAAAAAAAAAACATTTTACATATGCTTCTAAAGCTTAACCAATTTTATATAAATTAAATAACCAATTAAATAAATATAAGTAATTTTCGTTTTAAATGATTATTGTTTGAAGCGAGAGAGTATAAAACTGAAACTGGACATTTTGGAAGAATTTTTTTTCTTCTCCTAAACAGCTGAAGTTTTCTGAAGATGAAAATATATAGCGGAGTAAAAGTACACGCTTTACTTATGAACATGTAGCGGAGTAAAAGTGAGAGCTGGCAGAAATATAAATAGCATAAAGTACTAATATTTAAAATTCTACTTCAGCAAAGTAACACATTACATTCTAACACTTTAGGTCAGGAGGTAAATAGAACATAGGCCTATGACTTGTGACCTGCATTTCAGTGACTGGGAGCTGCTTCTTTTGCATTGTAAACTGTAGAAACAAGAGTATTGCACTGGTTTAATAAGTGTAGGACTATAAATGAGTTAAAAACGGTAAAAAAAAATTGCTGTACTGTACTGCTGTGAGTGCACAATACAGACATGTTTACCTAAAAGCTGCACACATTCACAAGTGTACATGTGTACAACCAGATCTGCCTGCTGCTCCTGTTAACCAATTTCATTGGCGATAAGGGATGTTTAGAGACAGTGAAGCTCTTATGCTTTATGAAGTTCTGTTATCGGGTTTAATTGCTCCCACACAGTGAGTTCATTCCTGATTTCCGAGCACTGCTGTGTTTATTCTTGCATCCATCCTGTTCTGGATAAAAAAGGAGCTGCTTATTTCCTCCTCAGTGAATAGGAATCATGCCAACTGAAATTCATCCAACTCCTATGTCTAGTTTAATAAATGTCTCAAATGGGCATTGAAACAAACTGGAGTGAGAAATTATTTTCTTCTCAGTGGTGAATAGAGACGTCCTGTTGACTGTTTCCTTCTATTCAAACCCAGTTTTTTTTATTTTATTTTATGTATTTGCTTATATGGAATACAATTAAAGTAAATTATTAGGTAAAAAAAAAAACTTTTCAATGTACAGAATAACAGAACACAGTTATGAGAATAAAAAATCCTTTTATTTCTCTGTATAATCCCCTGCTACACTAATGCACTTATCCAAGCATAGCACTAGTGCTTGGTTACCATCAATGTAGAAGGTTTCCTTAGTACGGAACCATGATCGGACTTCCTGCAGCATATCTGAAACGCTGGCCTCCCAGGAACTCCTTTAATGGCCCAAAAATGTGGAAATTGCTTGGAGCAAGTACAGGACTGTACAGGGGATTTGGCAAAAATTCTCAGCCAAGGGGTCTTATAATGTGCAAGTGGTGTTGTTGTAAACGATTGTGTTTTCACAGTGTTTTCACAGTGTCCCTTTTGCATACAAATGGAACAGCAGATCCTTGAAAATCAATTGATATCTGCTGTTCCATTTGTATGCCTTCATTCACGGGATGTGATACACATGCAGAGGGCTCTGAGCCACCTCGACTGGAGTCATAATCGTAATTAATATCCTTATTAATTAATGTCAATATTATATCAATATCATTAATGATATTCAAATCAATATCATTATTAATTCTAATGTCAATAATCAAAGAAAGGAAGAGAGAAAGAAGGAAAGAAACTTCACTACTCTTTAAAACCATGGTTAGTTTTTTTCAAACTTCAATTGAACACTTGAAAACAGTAATACAGCTCACAATCAAATAATAATAATAATAATAATAATAATAATAATAATAATAATAATAATAATCTCATCATTACAAAATGCCCATACACTCATTATTAATAAACTATAAATAATTTATTTCTTACAATAGCTCGGAGGTCAAAAAGTGACTCTGTTCAGCATTTAGAAATAAATGACATCAGCACTTTCCTCTCCAAAAAATGTGATGTTTATAGCTTTGGGGCTGCCCTCGGAATAAAACAGGGCTTTTATTTAAATTGAGCTAATTTCCATGCAGCAGAGAGCAGAGTTCAAGACCACTCGGTGTGCATAACAAGTGTAGAAAATGTTGTTTAAGCACCGTTAATAACTTTTAAGGACATCTTTTCAGATATGTAAAGGACAATGGAAGGAAAAACTAAACTGTACACTTAAGCACTATTGCAAGAGCAAGAGGGTGTCTATATTGAATATCAGCATGACTGCACTGAAAAAAAAAGATTCATGTAGCAGCATAATGAAATACAGTAAATTAAAGGATTATTTTTTTATATTTTAAAAATAAATGATGGTAAATAATAGTAAATCAGTTTTTATATGTTACACAACTGAAATAAAATAGATATAAATCACAATCGTGCCGACACTCAGTATAACTGCATGAGTGTGAGTACGATACCACTTTTCTACCACAGTTCTCTATAAACTGGCATTTTGGACACCAAATTACAATACTAATCATTTACAAAAAATATACCCAATTTAGCCAAATAATTTGCGTAAACGGTAAATGTTCTTGGAGAAGCTGCATTTACTGATATCTTGTTAACTACCTGGCAAACTTTGCATGTTTTTGATTAGTTTGGTGTGTGCTGGTTGCGTTTCCTCTAGATACTCCAGTTTCTTCTTATGCTCCACAGACATATGGATTTGACTACTTGACATTTCCAAATTGCCTTTAGTATGTCTGAGTGTGTGTATGCTTGTGCCCTCTGATGGATTGGCCCCCTGCCTCGTGCAGTCCCCGAGTCCCCTGGGATATGTTCCAGGCCTCTCGTGACCCAGAACAGAATAAGTGGTATAGAAATTATTAAGAGAGTGACTGAGTGTTGAAGATGAATGCAGGAAAATTGGCAAGTTGTGTAAGAATAACAGTTTGAATGACTACAGAGGTTACTGGATAGAGGGATGGATGGATGGATGGAGGGATGGAAGGGGGGTAAAGGCACAGATCCTTCACAGCATCTTTTCTGTTTTTCAGGCATCTCAGCGAAATCATCTACATGGAAATTCCTACTACAAACCCGAGTAACTTGAGTGAGGCTGAAGTTGTCTTTATGGACCTTAATGAGCCTCAATGAGCCATGAGCCCACCTCAGAATAGTCTGTAAACAGATTGCAGTTAAACTTCGAATTATACCTCTACGAATTTATAAATCACACACAAAATAGCAAACAATGATAAAGAGATAAAGAGTTTTATTTATAGCTAAGTTGGTTCTGTTGCACAGCTTCTCCCTCCTCCTACTACTACACTGTAAAAAATAAACGCAAATTTTTATGCAGTTGTGGTTGCCAGAATTTTACCGTAAAAAATATGTTATTGCACTGTAAAAAAATAAAGAGTAAATTTTACGGGAAAAATACGGCAGCTGTGGTTGGCAGAAGTTTACCGTGAAAATATGGTAGCAATGTTTTTAGGTTGTACTGATTTCAATAGTTTTTTTTTTTTTTCAAGCCTGGCCGGGAATCGAACCCAGACCCTGGCGGTGCAAGGCAACAGTGCTAATCACTACACTACTGTGCTTGCTACACAAATGTTGTCGTTGTTGGAGTGCAAGTCGTGCGGGGGACGCAGGGAAACCAAGGAAGTCCAACAACGGGTGTAGTGGTTAGCACCGTCGCTTTGCACCACCTGGGTTCGATTCCTGGCCAGGCTCGAAAAAAAAAAAAAACAATTAAAATCCATAGAACATACAGTATAATGAGTGTAATCCTGTACAACCAAAAATGTTACTACCTTTTTTTCACAGTAAAATTCTGGCAACCAAAGCTGCCGTTTTTTTACCGTAAAATTTACAATTTTTTTTTTACAGTGTAGTGTACTACTACAGCAAACTTCAACCAGAAGTAGGTGGACAGTGCATACACTACTAGTCAAACGTTTGGACACACCTTCGTATTCCATGGTTTTTCCTGATTTTTATTTCTTTGTACGCTGTAAAGCAATGCTGGAGGCATCCAAATATAAAATAATCTCCATTGAGCAGTCGATATTGACACGTGTCTGCTCTAAAAAGCCTTCATAACGGCTCTAATCTGAGGTGCTGTTTGTTACTTGGTGATTTCTGAGGCTGGTGAACTTCTCATCTGCAGTAGAGAGAAGTTTTGGTCTTACTTTCCTGGGAAGATCTTAATGAAAGCCAGTTTCATCGTAGTGCTTGATGGGTTTTGCAAATGCACTTAAGAATACAGTTCATGAAAGAACTATTCCAGGACGGCTGACCTTTGTGTCTTAAAATAACAACTGACTGTTGTTGGTGGTGTTACTTAATTATCTAATGCCATCTGTTTTGTTTCATAGTTTGAACATTTCCCGGATTCTAAAATGTAGAAAATAAGTGCAAGCCTTTTCCCAAAGTTTTGATCAGTGTGTCCAGACTTTTGACTGGTACTGTACCTCACATAAGCCAGAGACATGTTAGGAGACACCATCCTGTGCACCGAGCCAATTCGCATCATGTCTTCCTAGTCATTTTTATCTGATGACATTCCTCAGAAATTTATTGCTCACTTTGTCCACTGATGATGTCACCAACTCTGCTTTATACAAGGACGCTGAATTTTATGTAGCAAACACAGACACCTGGAGTGAAACGGCCCAGTCTGGTTCTACTAAGTACCGAATAAGCACCCTTGGAACGCGTCCAGTCAGATTTGTAAACAGGAGCTGTTATATTATATACGGTATATGCTGCTCATAAAGAAAATGAGGGGGTTGGAAAGCAGCCAGTTATCATCATTACTATATTTATGTGCAGGAGAATTTCATTTAATTCTCAGTAATCTTAATACATCAGCAGATGTGATCTGAACATCCCTGTATATATTAATAGGCGGTTATGGTTACAAATCAACCTACAATATAGACAACCAAGTGTTTAAGCTTCACTATCTTTATGCTAGTTTGATATGTTGAATAAGAAATTAACACCAAGAGCTCTAATATGAATATAAGCAAGTCATTATGAAGCACAGGAAGCGAGCATCTGTTTAAAAATGGAAATAGTCAGACTCCTTATTCTTTCCAGCTGTCTTTTTTTTTCACACATCAAGTATACGTATATTATATATACATTTAAATATATTTTCATCTTTCCTTAAGGTAGTCACGTTATGGATATTGGATATTGTCAAATGGGAATTCTTTCCCAGTTTAATATATGCAATTTGAGGACAAATGTGTCACAGTCAGGTCAGGCTCTGAGCTCAGGCAGACACCGCGCCCTTTATCTCCAGAGTTCTAATCACCTCCACCTGTCTCCAATCAGCTGCAATCCTTAAAAACCACACACCATGCCTCAGTCAGTGTCCAGCTCGCAGATCCTGTCAGTCTTCAGATAGGTTTGTTTCACCAGGAAGAAATCCAGCTGTTAGTATTAGAGGAATCTACCGCTGATGTTATCCTAGGACGCCCGTGGTTAATCCAACATGACCCTATCCTCTCTTGGACCACCGGAGAAGTTCTTAAGTGGGGAAAGAACTGCACTTCCACCTGTTTCCCTACACTACCATTAAAAATTCAACCCTTGAAACTCCAAACTACGTCAATCGAGAGCCCCGTCGGAAATCAGTCAGAAGAGATACCTCCTCAGTACTCCTCCTTTGCGGACATCTTCTGCCCCAAGCGGGCTTCCCAGCTACCACCGCATCGTCCTTGGGATTGTGCGATCGAGCTACTTCCTGGGGAACCGCTATCTCACGGGCGCATATATCCTCTCACTTACCGAAAGGACAGCTATGGAGGAGTACATTTCCGAGGCCCTTCAACAGGGTTATATTCGCCCTTCTACTTCCCCGGCCGCCTCCAGCTTCTTCTTTGTGGGCAAGAAAGGGGGTGGCTTGAGGCCCTGCATAGACTTCCGTAAACTGAATCAAGCTACCATCAAGTTCCGCTATCCCTTACCCCTGGTCCCGGTGGCATTAGAGTGTCTCCGTGGGGCTAAAATCTTCACAAAACTCGACCTCCGGTGTGCCTACAACTTGATTCAAATTAGAAAGGGGGACGAATGGAAGACTGCATTTGTGACACCAACCGGCCATTACGAGTACCGGGTGATGCCTTATGGACTGGTTAACGCCCCCGCAGTCTTCCAAAATTTCATGCATGAGGTCCTTCGAGTGTTTCTCTACAGGTTTGTCATAGTATATATAGATGACATCCTAATCCTTTCAAGGTCAGAGGCAGAACATTACCGCCACGTCACCAGAGTACTCACCAAACTACGGGAGTTTCAATTATTCCTGAAGGCGGAGAAATGTGCCTTCCATCAACCATCCGTCCAATTTCTCGGCTATATTATTGATCAAGAGGGAGTTAAAATGGACGAAGGGAAGGTGTCAACCATTATCAACTGGCCCCAACTCACGACCATAAAGGAACTACAAAGATTTCTGGGCTTTGCCAACTTTTATAGGAGGTTCATCGAGAATTACAGCACCACAGCAAGCCCCTTAACCTCTCTACTCTGGGGACCAAGTAACACCAAGGCCGACACCTTCTCAAGATTGCATGCACCCAGTGACGCCACAGAGGAACCCGTGTCAGTCCTTCCAGCGGAGATCTTTGTCAGTCCCATCAAATGGCAATCCCCGTCGTCCATTTCCGAGCCTGCTCCAGCCACGCCCCCAGGCTGTCCACCGCACCGCCGATTTGTTCTAGAGAATGATCAAACTCCCCTCATTCAATTC
This sequence comes from Clarias macrocephalus, assembly GCA_011419295.1. NCBI lineage: Eukaryota > Metazoa > Chordata > Actinopteri > Siluriformes > Clariidae > Clarias > Clarias macrocephalus. The sequence continues at coordinate 13,339 of JAAGKR010011350.1, forward strand.
ACTGCTCTCTGGGCTCTGGGCACTCTGGTATCGATAGGACACTTTCACTAGTGCAGGCCCGCTTCTGGTGGCCCAGTATGGAGAGAGACGTGAGGAGGTACGTCAAGGGATATCCGAGTGTGCCATGGCAAAAAATCCCCGGCACTTACCCGCCGGAAAGGTCATGCCTCTGCCCATTCCTCAACATCCCTGGTCGCATCTGGGGGTAGACTTCCTTACGGATCTACCCGAGTCAGAAGGACGAACCTGTGTCCTAGTAATAGTTGACAGATTCTCGAAGGGATGTCGCCTGATCCCTCTTCGGGGTCTACCAACGGCTATGGAAACAGCAGAACTGCTGTTCAATGATGTTTTCCGATACTACGGGATCCCAGAGGATATCGTCTTGGATCGAGGTCCCCAGTTTATATCCAGAGTCTGGCAAGCGTTCTTTCGTCTCCTCGGGGTAACAGTAAGTCTATCTTCAGGATACCATCCGCAAACAAATGGGCAGACGGAACGGAGGATTGAGGAGATCAGCCGATTTCTCTGCACTTTCTGTCACAATCACCAGGACTCCTGGAACCAGTTTCTGGGCTGGGCCAAGTATGCCCAGAACTCCCTTCGCCTACCTACCACGGGTCTGACTCCCTTTCAGTGCATTCTGGGTTACCAACCACCATTATTCCCCTGGAATGGGGAACCGTCTGATCTCCCGGCAGTCGATTTCTGGTTCAGAGAAAGTGAGAGGATCTGGGAAGAGGCACATCACCATCTACAGAGAGCTGTACGTAGGCACAAAACTAACGCTGATTGCTATAGATCCACCGCTCCTATCTACCACCCAGGAGATAAGGTATGGCTCTCAACTAAAGACCTGCGCCTACGACAGTCCTGCAAAAAGCTTAACCCCAGGTATGTCGGACCCTTCAAGGTCTTGGAACAGATCAATCGGGTAACGATTACAACTTCCCTCGCACTACCGTATTCACCCAACCTTTCACGTATCGCTACTAAAACTATAATCACAAACCTGTCATTTCCCCCACAGAGCCTGACCCTGAAGAGGAAGCAACCCCTCCTCCGATCATCACGGATGAAGGCGCCATCTACCAGGTCAGGGACATCCTGAATTCCCGACGCCGAGATGGTCGGCAAGAATATCTGATAGACTGGGAAGGATACAGTTCTGAGGAAAGATCCTGGGTGCCTCGGGATGACATCCTTGACCCCACACTATTGGACGAGTTTCATAACTCACATCCTGATCGCCCAGCACCCAGAGGACGGGGTAGACCACCATGGCGTCCGAGAGGTCGACCCTCAGGAGCGGGTCATGGAGGAGGGGGTAATGTCACAGTCAGGTCAGGCTCTGAACTCAGTCAGACACCGCGCCCTTTATCTCCAGAGTTCTAATCACCTCCACCTGTCTCCAATCAGCTGCAATCCTTAAAAACCACACACCATGCCTCAGTCAGTGTCCAGGCTCGTAGATATGAAAGTGGACTCAACCGCCGTCTTCACGTAAGAAGATTCTCTTCAACATTCTAAAATTCTAAAATTACCTTTGCTCTTGTTCCCAGGAAATACTCCAGTCACCCTCTCCGGACTCCAGTCGCGGAATCGCCGTGGAGCGAGCAATTCATCCCCTCCGTGTCTCCTCCGTTCGGGCGGCTCGTCTCCCCTCCTTCTCGCAGTAAGAGGAAAAGCAATCCTTTCCGGTCATTCTGAAAAACCTCCAGTAATACCCCTTCAGTCATTATCACTTATCGCCAGTGCGCTATTCTGTGTGTCTCACAACCTAAATAAAGTCACTCATCCTGTTACTAACCGTCTTGTGGAGTCCGTCTTTGTTACAAAATGTCAAATGTAATAACAAATGAATAAAATAATCCTGTATGTCATCCTTTTTTTTTTTTTTTTTTTTGGAAAGATGATTAAAACATGAAACATTTTTAAAAAATGTTGATCTTTTGGGATTTATTTTTACATAGGATGGTGAGAAACAGAAAACATCCAGTAAGCATCAGTTTCACAATGTTTCAGAAAATCACACAACTCATTTATTGCTTTCAGACATTGAACATATATATATATATATATATATATATATATATATATATAAACGAAAAAAATATGAGACTATATATAAACATAATTTTTTTTTATTATTATAAAGAAGTCACAATAGTCTCACATACACACCCATACACAGTTTGATATGCAGTGGAATTCTTACAGAATGTACTGTACAATGAAAAGACCGAGAGATAGAAGTATTTAGCTGCAATGGGAAAATAACTGTAATGAAAGTGCATTTATTCAATGAAAAATTAAATATGGCATAAATCTAACAAATTTAAAATACGCAATTAAAAGTTGCAAAAAAATTTATAGAAAAAATAAAATGTATGAATTAAATGTACAGTAGAAGTTAAAGTTTGATTATATTTTAGTATTTTATGATGAAATTTACACATTTTCCAGACATTTTTTTCCACGTCTAGAGTACTGGGCAAAAGTTTTAAGTCACCCCTCATTTCTTTATATAAAATAAAATAATTTATAAATAAAATAATGTATTCGTGTCTGTGTGTCTTCGTGATTTCCTCCTACAGTCCTCCTACTAACTGGCGTTTGCAAATTGATGGTAGTTTGTGAGTGTGTGCATGCTTGTGCCATGTGACTGATTGGCCACCATTCAGGCTGAACTCCGCCTAGTACAGTACAGGATAAGGAATATAGAGAATGAGTGAGTGAGAGTGAGATGAAATAAAAGAAATTGGTACAAATGTTCTACTGTGACAGGCTGCAAAGTGCCTCCAGATACAATAAAAACAATAATTTATTTAACAGCCTCATTTCCCCTCTCATCTGTTCCACCCACTCAGCATTCAGAGTCATCAGTAAACTAATCACCATCCTGATCATCTGTCATCTTCTGCACCTGTTTCTCACGGATTCTCTCACTCATCATCTATACCGCTTAATCCTGTATTCAGGGTCACGGGGGGCCTGGAGCCTATCCCAGGAGACTTAGGGCACATGGCAGGGTGCCAATCCATCGCAGGGCACAGACACACACACATACACTCACTCATTCACACACTACGGGCAATTTGGAAACGCCAGTTAGCCTAACGTACATGTCTTTGGACTGTGGGAGGAAACCGGAGTACCTGGAGGAAACCCACCAAGCACAGGGAGAACATGCAAACTCCATGCACACAGAGACGGGAATCAAGTCTGGCCGGGGATCGAACCCGGACCCTGGTGGTGCAAGGCGACAGTGCTAACCACTACGCCACCGTGCCGCCTTTCTAATTTAAAGGTCACAGCGTGGCTTAACAAACAAAAATCAATTCTCTAAAACTGGTCAGGTACACCAAGTGGGCTAAAAATAAGAGCCATAAACTTTCCAAAAATGAGAGTTAAAAAAGTCCTTCAGGAAGCCTGGAGCACTATTTCCCAAGACTACATTAAAAATACAATAAAAAGTCTGACTCTTTGGAAGCAAAATATGAAGAAATGGGGGGGTGGGTCGGTTGTACTCTTTAAAAATGTGCATTTTTTTCATAAGATACACTGATTTTTCTCATTTGTATCATTTCTTATTTAAATGGTAATCAAATATTCTTAACCGAGGTTTACACATGTTTAATTGCTATTACAATTTCAGGGCGAAACATCCTGAAATGCATGCTTTTTATGCCCCGTACATCACATATTAGTCACGTAATCACATGTGAAATGTATGAATGAAAGAAAATTAAAATGTGGGTCCACTGTGCACAAAAAAAGGGGTGTTGCTTTAACTGTTTTCTGGACAGTACCAACGTAAATGAGAATGGAGGGGGGGGGGAGATGCTGTACTTATAACACTGCAGCTGTGAGGAGATGAGAGTCGTTGTAAGTTTAGGAGCCAGCAGAAAGCTGACACTTCATCCCGACATGGCTTGAGCTCTCGATGCACTAAACCACTTGGGCTTGATTCTTTCTTTCTTTTCCTTTGACGCAAAATTCCGAGTGGAGTCTTTGCTGCTTTCTGCATCGGTGAGCACCAGAGAGAACTCCGCGCAGGTTTGTGTGTGTGTGTGTGTGTGTGTGTGTGTGTGCGTGTGAGTGCATGCGTGTATGTGTGTGAGTGAGAGAAAGAGCAATAGAGAAAGAGAGAGAGAGAGAGCTGTAAGAGAGTGCTGGCGGATGGAGAGGAAGATCAGGATGATGTGCTCGGGGTGCACAGCGCTCTTCTGGATCTTCAGCATCAGCATCAGCACCAGCACCAGCGCTGCTCCTCCATCCTCCCGTAAGTTGATGCCTTTAAGGCTTGCATTCGGCGAGAGTCTTCAAGTCGAACGGATGAGTGAGGTGGTGTTGTGCATGCAAACAGACCTACAGTACAGAGTGCCAGTGCATTCATTATATTACTGAATTTTTATTTGTTTTTGCTGTATGGTTATTATCTTATTAAACAATGCACATTTTAGTTGAATTCGCTGTCATCATTGAAAGTGTACCCGCTCACCTGAAATTACACGCGGTCAGAAATATGCACGATTGGGAAAATACTGTGTCAAGGTCTGGAGAGCATCTTGGTCTCCTGAACCTGTCTGACTTTGGAAATGCTTGTCAACAATCACTGACTTAACTTCGAAAAAGTGCTCTGGTCACCAAAAGTGATACTGACTGCTTGGGCGCTGTAACTGGATTGAGACCACGTAGTTGTACAGTTGTCTTTAAAGATCATGTATTACTTGTAAAACTGTACATATGACATAATAGACTGTAGTGATAATGTAATGGGGATATGGATCGCAATTTTACGTTTGTATGATGATGATGATGATCTTTAACCATATACTTGCACGCAAATGAAATCCTCACTCTTTGCTTTTGTCATCCAGAAGAAGGTACAAACAGAAATATTTTCCAACATCAGATTTTTTTCAATCCACCAGCATGTTTCATTCACATGTTGCCACTGCTGCTACCATGTTTTGTAGCATCCTCCTGTTTCTTTCTCCTATTGATCACTTTCGGACGAGCACTGCATCTTTTGCATCAAACTGGCGTGCATGTGACAAACCAAAAATATTTTACCATATCAAATTCTTGTCTTGTCAGTCATCTCAGTGATAACTAAAAACGTACTTAAACACGCTCATTGCATGTAAGTTTGTATCTCTATAACTTGCTCAAACACTATTATAGACAGTGCTTTCGATTAGAAAGGACTATTCACGACACTGTGACACTGATTGACATTTACAGTAGGGTGATGAGACTCTTTGCCGCAGTGAAACAAGTTCCAGTTCTGGTAAACATTCAGCGAATGGAATGCCTGATAAAAAGTTTGCGTCAACTTGTGCAAGAGATAAATCTGTCTTTGGGAACTGTACACGCAATCACTCACGAACACTATGTGCAAATAGCAGTAACTCGGCTGGGAGTCATCGTACTATCCCTCCGTACAGTCCTGACCTCCATCCATCCAAGCCAGTTTCACATGTTTACATTAAAGGAGTTCCTGGGAGGCCAGTGTTTAAGCCTGACCATGGTTCCGGGAGAACTGTGAAAACTTTCTACCTTGATAGGATCCAAGCACCAGTGAAGCGCTAGCATACGTGGATTGTATAGAGAAATAAAATGATTTTTTTTTTGTTCTGTTATTCTGCTCCATCAAAAGTCCCAGTTTGATTTGAACATCCCTTGCATTTATATTAATACATTAATTCAAATTTTATACATTGTGCTTTCATTGTAACAGCTCACATATGAGCTTATTTATTAGAGTGGATGCATTAAATACATTAATTTAATAAACGTGTAAGTATAAGAATTCATTTCTGTTAAGTATTACTTGCTGGAAGTCAATATATTTTGTTGGAGAACTGAAAAAGCAGTGGATTTGTTGCATCCTCAACAGATTTTATTATTTTTTTCCATCACAAGTTGCTAAACAATCAATACTGTACTGCGTTTGTGGCGGTACTTCAAACCTTCAATCGATGATTTTGAGAAAGACTGGAATCCAAGCTGAGCTTTCACATGCAGTCATGATGCATTCGGTCTCGTTTAATGCGTATGATATGATGGAGTGTTACTTTTTTTAGTACTAAGTGGATTTTTTTTCATAAATGTAAATTGTACAAGGTATGTGTTAGTGATTTATTTATTAAATAAAAAAAAAAACATTTTTACATTTTCTCCCTAGGCTGTGTTAACTTTCTCATGCTTTCTTCTCTCTCTTAGTTTTTCCTCATTCCTTATATGGTGATACTTCCTCTAAATGTCTGTAGGACATGTGACTGGCTCGTGCTCTTTGATGTACGTGATACGTGTTTACTCAG
>JAAGKR010011351.1:2500-19665 GCA_011419295.1 Clarias macrocephalus
TACGTTAGCCTTACAGCAAAATGAGAATAACGAAAGATATTGTAAAGAATATGAACTATACGTACAGGAGCAATGGTCCGTCAGTACGGAGAGATGCTCGGGGCAGGTGCAGGGTTCGAAGCGCAGCACTGGACATTTTTATGTCTTTTATTAAACGCTGGAAGTGGATTATTCGAATGGAGCGCATTACTCTGCAGTATGAAGTTTACAGCAGGTATGATGTGATTACAGCAGGCTTTATAAAAGGTTAAACATGATTACAGGCGGTGGTGCTGAGGCTAAAGCTTCCTGACATTGTGTTTTCTGGGAAGGTCGTGTTCGTCTCTCTGCTGCAGGGTGCACATGATTCATGATGGAGATGTTGAAATACAAATAAAAGAGCAAAAGTGAATCTAAGGGCTAAAGTGTTCCAGCGCCGCAGAGCCGGGGTTCACGTTTCTCTCTCCAAACTGTCTCTGTGTGTGTGTGTGTGTGTGTGTGTGTGTGTGTTTTACCAGATTGTTCAGATCATGACAGTAAAATTAAATCCAATTTCTAGTAAAGAATTCGAGTGTCGGGAATCAGATCTGAACATGAGGATACAGTCGGATCTGATCGGATTTTTCCACTCGGATCCTTTCATGGTTCTACAGTCAGATCCAATCTTAATCTTAATCAGTGGACCTGGCCAGAGTGGTGAAGTCAGATCTGATTATGAAGGTAGAGTCATACCAGACCTTAATGTACAGTCAGATCCAATCATAACGAATTAATCAAATCCAATCTGTATCACGTTATAGATCCTGGTCTTCTGATAAAACTAACGATCTAATCCTGACTCGGTAGCATTCGGACTCCTGCGAGCCGGTGCTGAGGAGTACCGACCCCTGAGAATCACAGGGCTGATTTTCACCAAGTTAAAAAACTCAGGTTGTCAATACGGTGAAGTTAAAGGTGAGCGGTTGCTCTTCATTGATCCAAACAGGCTCAGAGAAGACAAATCACACAAAAAAGGAGAAATCTAATTCATCGATAAACACAAGGAAAGCTTCTGAGATTCTGAAAGGGGAACCTGAGAAGACCAAGAAGAGTCAATGATGTCCAGGCTGGGTCAAGCCCCAAATCTGAAACCGTACATCAGGGTCAAATCCCAGAGTCCCAGAGAATGGACCAGGTTATATCCAAAGACTCCAGAATCTACTCCAGTCTTAAACCACAGACACCAGAGTGAGTCCGGAGTTGCATGACATAAAGTCTGATCGAGTCCAAACTTCCAAAATTGACTGAAGTCAGGGTCGAGTCAAGCAATCGAGTCACAAGCTGAGAGGACAGGGCCAGAGACACAAACCGAAAAGGCACAGAGACCAAAACCAGAGACAAAGTTATTTGTTTAAAGCCATTAAAACTCATAAAGTCAGAATCAAGTTCAGGATCTCAACCTGCTTAGGCCAAGTGAGGTCCAGAGTGCAAGTCTGTACAGTAACATTCACGCAATGGCTCGAGTCCTCGTGAGCAAATTGAGTCTAAACTCCAACGTCTCGGTCTAGATTATCTAGAGACCGAATATAGAGACCGAGTCGAGTCTAAAGCCGCACTAAGGTTTGGACTACAGAGACCGAGTCGGCTCCAGACCCCTAAAGTACAGAGCCTGAGTCCAGTCCAGAGTTTCAGTACCACATGATCTGAGTTGAGCCTGGAGCTCCAAACTTACAGCCTCTGTTTTAAGTCCAAAAGGTTGTGTGTAGAATCCCAGAGTACAGAGCTGGAGTCGAGTCCAGAGCCCCAGGCCAGAAATACATGATACAGTCCAGAGTCGCACTCTGCCACAGGTGGGGTTCTGTAGGGATCTGGACCCAGGTGGGGTTCTGTAGGGATCTGTTCCCACTGATGGAGACGAGAGAGGGAGCTGATCCACATCCTGTTGTTAACCTGTGTAACTGTAAGGGTATGTAAGGGTTGGTTCTGTCAGGATGCTCCGGTTGGTTCCGAGCTGAATTATGTGCACGGTACACTCATCCTCTCTGGTGTGTGATCGACCCAGCCGCTGCTTCAATATGCTCGAAACACAACTGAGAAACCTCCATATGGCTTTAATTAGATATGAATAAGGCAGTTTGCATGATGGCTCACTGAGCAGCTGTCGTCTGAAAGAGTGTGGAAGACAAGACGAGGCCAAGCTGACTGAATCTCTCTCTCTCTCTCTCTCTCTCTCTCTCTCTCTCTGTCTATCATTCACTTCTGGCTAATGTGGAAATATATTAGTTAATTATATTTAAACTGTTTCTTATCAGCATCACTATGAGTTTTCTCTCTCTTCAATATCACTTGATATATTTCCATTTTTAAGTTTGATAATTACCTCCTTCTTTTGTTCAGTTTTCCATTTTCTCTTTTTAAAACTCATTAGTAACTTGTGATCTGTACATCCTGAAGTCAAACACGAGACGGGGAACCTGTGAAGTTCGGGTCAATCTGTAAGAAAAAAAACTCGTCACGTTACTGTTTAAAAGCTTTTTAAGGCAGAGAGACGTTTAGAGAGACGTTTAGAGAGACGCACAGGACACACAAGTCATAGGCCTTTAATACACAGTCATCAGTGAGCCGAGCGGAGAGTCAAATGTTCCAGAGATGGACCAGGGCACAGGATCACCGAGACAGATTTACTAGGCAGAAGCTTCAAAACAGGAACTCGAGTAAAAATAATACGTTTGAATTTTGAGTCAAATTGTAAAAGCTTCTAAATAAATTCTGAATATTAAATTAAATTGTGAATCATAAGATTTGAAGATTATGATTATAAGTTGTGAATTATAATATTTAAAGCCTGAATCAATTGTGTATCATAATTGCAGAAGATGAAATCAAACTATAATTCACAGGTTCTGAATATTAAATTAAATTGTGAATCATTTTATGAGACGGATTATGAATGATGAGATTTGAAGACCGAGGCAAGTGTTGAGTCATTTGAGTGGAGAAGGAAATGCATTGATGCTAACGCACATTATTATTATTATTATTATTATTATTATTATTATTATTATATAGACATTTAACCCTTATAATAATTTCATTTATTACTTTTGTCTAATCTGTAAATATCACTCGGTTGTTCAATTGAGATATTTTGGAGTTTTTTGTACGTTGTTATCACTTCAATGAGTCAAATTGTGAATCACAAGTCCTGAATATTAAATGAAATTGTGAATCATAAACCTTACAGAAGATTCAGTCAAGCTGTGAATGATGATATTTGTGTGAAATAATGAAGGATAAGATTTGAAGTCTGAACTCACCCTGTTATCATACTGTTTCACATCCGTCAAATCTATTATTTACAGACATTTTAACACTTATAATTATTTTATGTTTTACTTTTGTCTAATCTTTTGGATCAGAAGATTATTGTTGTACATTTTTACGACTCTGATTGCAGCTTTTAAATCCGATTTGGAATCTGAATCACATTTCTGGACGATCATGAAGCTCGACTGTAACGTTAAAGGCTGGAGGGAGAAGCAGTGGATTAATGACTGTCAGCATGTGGCTGTAACCTTTTCAGAGCACTGCGACACTGTGTGTGTGTGTGTGTGTGTGTGTGTGTGTGTGTGTGTGTGTGTGTGTGTGTGTGTGTGTGTATCTGGGTCTTCTTAAAAGGCTGCACATGATTCATCACCATGAGTCAATGCAGCGGCTTTAAAGCCGTCACTGATTATGTGAGAATGAAGTCCAGTATATTATTATATGTTATTATATAATCTAACGAACGCTGCACAACATGTCATATTTGGGAATTGAACGAGGCTTTTTTGGGTTTTTCTTCCGAGGAGATTGAAAATGGTGAATTTAGAGATGAGCCCTGTGTGATGCTCAAAAACAAATCAGATTACGGTGCTGTCAGGACAGAGACGTAAAGAAGCTTCTTTTTAATTCCTTGCTAGGGCTGGACGATTCGGAAACAAATAACCTTACTGATATTTACACAATACCTTTTTATATTTATATTTATATATTGCAGTCTGTAGGTTTTCTAACAAACTGCCTTTAGTACAACTAGTGGTGATGTTGTAGTGAAGGAAACACAAAAATAAACTAAAACACAATCAATCATGACTATTTTAATATTTTACATTTATAATACATGCGCACAGATTGGGTGATAAATTCAGTTTATTAAATGTTTATTAGTAATTGTAGATTTAGTATTGACAGAGGCGTCTGACGGACATCTCGGGTGTTCTTTAAAAACAAGAATTTAAGGTCTACTGAGTTCCTGAATAGTCGTAAAGGTAGTGATAAATACTCAGAGACACTAAGCGCTCTCAGGAGGCGTCTTCAGGGCTTTTTAAACGTTCATTTACTAATTAAAGGCTCTTCGCTTCTGAGTTCTTAGTATCCGTAAGGGAAACACTTTAACTTAGACTTTTAAAGGTCACATATTATACTCCTTTTCAACAAGTTAACACAGGTCTCAGAGGTCCAAAACAGTGTGTGTGTGTGTGTGTGTGTGTGTGTGTGTGTGTGTGTGTGTGTGTGTGTGTGTGTGTTAATGTTCCAGCTGAAATATTACTCGGATCATGAGCTCCGGCGTGCATGAAAATCCCTCCGGTTACAAACGCGCGTTCAGTGTCTGTAGCTTTAAATGCAAATGAGCTCCTTCTTCTACATCCACCTTTGTGGAGGAAACTGTCCTCGTTTAAGTCTTTTAAAAGTCTAGAAGAACAAGATGAAACAAACCAGTGAGGATCACAGACATTCTGTGTAATGCTGCAGACAAACAGCGTTGTGCCATATTCCACTATAATGATCCAGGAAGAACCAGCTTGTTACCACCATGTAACGCGCTACTCTAATGCATTTGGCTTAAAAAGTTCTATACAAATCCTGTGGTACAAGCTCGAGCGCATCCGCCGTCCGCAGTGTAACCCGGCACCTGCCGCGTGGGTCCGTGGTCTGGAACTGACTCGACTGTGAATCGGAACACTGTTTACTCTCAAGGCCTTTTAGCGACACCCATCGCTGGTGCAGAGAGAAGCCGTGACAGACTGTATAAACCCGACAGAGAGCGAGCGAGCGAGTGAGCACGCAGACGCGCGTGGAGCAATCAGATAACACGGGGACGAAGACGAGCAGGTCCGAGCGAGTCTGAGTGAACTGGACTCACGTGAAGCTGCAGCTGTGTTCATCACGCAGTCTGTAGGTACTTCAATGCATCAAGTTTTTCTGCTTAAGGAGACTCACTCATGTGGACCTGGACAAGGTGAAGCTCGGCGCTCCTGTCGCTCCCATCAGGCTCAGGAGAGAAAGTAATTATGTTTCAGAGGGACGGGTGTGGACCAGCTGCTCTTATTTCTGTTTCTTCAGGTTTATAAGACAAAGCGCTGACACTGGAGACTCCTTCTATACAAGTTTATATTTTCAGACCTCATAAAAGTATAAAATAGTCAAAAACAAAATAGTAAAACAATACGATATCAGGCGGCACGGTGGTGTAGTGCTTATGACTGTGGTCTCACACCTCCAGGGTCGAGGGTTCGAGTCCCGCCTCCAGTCTGTGTCTGTGTGTGGAGTTTGCATGTTCTCCCCGCTCTTGGTGGGTTTCCTCCAGGTATTCTGGTTTCCTCCCACAGTCCTGCAGAGATGCACTGGCACCCCGTCCGTGGTGTACCCCAGCAGCGCCTCGCACCTCCGGCCGCCCATGCTATAGGGAATGAGTGCTTCAAATCAAATTAAATAGGAAATACTGAAGAAAAAAAAATTAAATAAACAAACAAAAAACCTAAACTAAATGTTTGTTTTTTTATTTACCTCTCCGGTTTTAAAGAATGAAAAATAAGAAAAAACAATAAAGAACAAGAAATAACGAAATGAAAAACAATGTGAAATGGAAAGTTTTAAATAATATTTAATCTGTCAAAAGAAGAGAAATGATCCTGCGAGAAGGAAATAATAATAGAAATATTACTGAAAATAAATATAAAAAATAAGCTTATATACAGTAAAAAATGTAAAGAAACGTCTATAAATATTGAAAGCTCAGAATTGGCCAAAAAACAAACAAACATTTATGGTGCTTTCTGCTGATCACGGAGCTCCAGTCTGTTCGTTATTTATTTATTTTCTTAACTGTTTCTGTTTCAGGAAAATCCAAACAATTCCACACTCACTGGATTATGTGTCTTTATGACAGACGTTGATTTGAGGCTGAATTAATATCCGAGCTGTTGTGACGTTACTAGTTATTGAGTCACAGGTGATGCACGTGAACTTACTGACGTGAAATTCAGTCCACAAAGTGAAGAGCGACTGAAGATCCTGAGAATCATTCAGGGTGAAACTCGTTTGCTGAGAAATGATTCGTCATGCTGGAGCAAAGTTTCTTCTTTGTAATGATCTACTGCCTCATTTGCATATGCAAATATGTTCATTGTAATAGAAAGAAAACATTTTCAGGCGAATCTTTCAGTAGTTTCAGCTTCAGGAGGAAAATAAAAGAAATCAATCTGTTATGTTGTAGCGTCTGGTCTGTTACAGATTCAGAGCAGAAAATTGATTAATAATTACAGTTTTATTGGTGTGTGTGTGTGTGTGTGTGTGTGTGTGTGTGTGTGTGTGTGTGTGTGTAAACGGGAGTCAGAAGCCCAGCCGCTGCTGCACTACGTGAAAAGTTCTGCGTGTAAAATCATTAAAACTTTAAAGAATATCGCTGACGAGGACCGAGCGCGAGTCTCTGAAGATTCCTCACGTTTGTATTTCGTTTTAAGCAACAGCAGCTGCGAGAGTTCTCCAGGTGGAGGCCGGCGTTCTGTTCTTCATTTACTCCGCCATTACGCTAATGAACTTCGATCCAAACGAGCGCGGTAAGCACCGTGTTTAGCCGCTCGCTAATTGTGGTAATGGCCGCCGGTGCGCTTTAATGTTCCCCTGTTTCCTTTTCCGACCGCTTTGATCAAATATCAGAACCACAATAACCTTTTTACGCTCTCGCTCTCATTACCGAGCTAATGAAACACGCCGCGGTTTCGTTCCCTTTAAGAGCCAACCGGCGGTGATGTTTTCTCACAAAACGAATTAACAGCCGCTCGTAGAACCGTAGATTTGGGACAAGAGGAGCGTTTTTCTTCATATCGCTCTTAAACTCCTCGAAAATAATATCAAGACAAATGAAGACATCACGTACTGAAACATGAATCTGTTAATTAAGTGAATAAAACTGTATAAAAAGAGCGGCACAAACCCACGGTGACGTCACCCGCAGGTTTACCGAACAGTGCTGTTGAAGCTCAGTGGGAGGAGCTCTGGGCGTCGCCATCAAGGCAGGAGCTGACTCCGCCTAAAGCCTGGCTAATCCATAAATGAGCAAATGGGCGGAGCAAACAGAACCTGACTTTTGGCTGGAACACGCCCACTTACCTCAGTTACAACAAGTGAACAAGCTTAGTTATGGTGGCTAAAGGTAATTTATATGCTAATGCATTTGATTGACGTCTATCATCTGAACACTGCACGCCGTCTCGCGGCGACTCTTACATTAGTTAAAGTAAGTTAAACTACAGAAATCCCAATTAGCTTGTTAGCTAAAGTGATGCTCACGAGTCAGCTAGCGGTTTGCAATGCAGCTGTCACTCAAATTAGCATAAGTTTATGATTTAATATCATTTAAACTGGTGAGTTGTATAAATATTCAATCCCTGTACAGATGTTACAAATGGGAAATCTTTTGAATCTTTAAACCCATTGTTTTGTACCAGAATGTAAACCTGTTTATTTCTGTTGTGACGTTTAAACAGGGGGTTTAAACGTTAGCAGTGTCGCCTTGTGCCGCCTTGCACCTCCAGTTTGTGGGTTCGATACAGTGTGTGTGTGTGTGTGTGTGTGTGTGTGTGTGTGTGTGTGTGTGTGTGTGTGTCCCGGGTGTACCCTGTCTTGTGCCCCAAGTCTTCTGCGTGGCCCTGAATACAGGATAAAGTGTTATAGACGATGACTGAGTGAGTGAGTAAAGAATTCTTATTGGTTCTGATAATGTTTGCTTTTTAACTTTCTTTAAATTAAAATGTCAGTGTGTCAAAAATGTACACAGTGGAACTTCGGATTGTGAGTAACGCGGTTGACACACACACACACACACACACACACACACACACACACACACACTCTGCTCTACACAGAAACACTGCTCTGTCGCGATTCTTTTCAAAGGTAAAGTGCAGATTAATTTGTTTTATTTTTACTTTACAGCAGTGATTCCGTTAGTCTGCGCTCAGTCGAGTTTCATTAGAGAGATTTCTTGTTTGTTTTCCAGATAAAACTGTGTGTGTGTGTGTGTGTGTGTGTGTGTGTGTGTGTGTGTGTGTGTGTGTGTGTGAGACTCAAATAAGAGAAGAGGATTAAGGGTTAATGTGTAAGCAGAGGGAGAGGGGAGGAGCTCATTCCTTCTCTTACTTTAGCTTCACACACACACACACACACACACACACAGTGCATGAATTTTCTTATGGTAAAATTATTTGGTTTACGAGTGTTGTTGTGATATACGAGCCCGCTTCCGGAACGAATTATACTCTGGCTCCACAATAAACACACATATGGGGGGTGGGCTGGAGTGACCTTCCTGGGCACACTCCAAGAGCGTTGGAGTGTTAATTTTAGAGTGTTAGTGTTAGAGGTCTAAATGAGTTACAGTTTTAAATCTCTTTTTGGATTTTGCCCTGAAATCACTCGGACCTGCTGCAAAAAGTTGTATTTTCTACTTAATTACTGCAACCATGTGATTGGCATATAATTAAAATCCAACAAATTAAACCTGAAGTTTCATTACATTCCTAATTAATTTAATTGATTATTTTTAAATTAAATAAAGAAGGAGAGTTTTGTTGTTTTTAATTACATTTCGGAAACTAACTTAGGGTCAAGGGTTTTATTCCCACCTTGGGTGTGTGTGTGTGGAGTGTGGCATGTTCTACCCGTGCTTGGTGGGTTTCCTTCAGATGCTCAGATTTCCTCCCATAGTCCAAGTTTCAAAATTACCTGTACTGTGTGTGTATGTGCGTGAGGGAGTGTGTTTGTGCCATGTGATAAAAAAAAAAATTAACAAGAAAAAACAAAACATACAACTTAAATTCAATGGGAAAAAATATTTCTTTAAAAATGTACCTTCCTGGTTATAAAGGATGGAAGATAAGAAAAAAGAATGAAGAAACAAAACAATGAAAATGAAACAAAAAGGTCAAATGAAAAATCTAAAACTTTATCTGAATAGTCAAACATTTAAAAATAAAATGATATATTAATCTTTTTTATATAAATTGACAAAACATTATAAATAATGCATACAAAATAATAAATAAATAAATAAATAAATAAAACAATGCCACCTAGTTCAAACAAAAAAGATATTAAAAAAGTAAAAAAATTATAAAATAAAAAATTTGAAATTACTAGGCAGTAATAAAAAAAGAATAAAGTTTAAGCACATTGAAGAATGTTCTGTGGCTTTAATGGGGATAAAAATCATTTAGCTTTTTGTTTTACCTCCTTTCTAAACATTTTGTTGCTTCATGCTAATGCTAATGCTAAGAGCCGTTCTGTGTGAAATCTGTCATGTGTGTCCGTGTAAAAAGTTATTCACTCGACCTCTAATAACCTCAGAGCTTTCATTGTTTTACATCAGTTACCACGGCAATGTGACTCTGTGTGTGTGTGTGTGTGTGTGTGTGTGTGTGTGTGTGTGTGTGGAAATTTGAGGCGGTGTTATGAGTTTTCTTGTTGCCTGGAGACACAGACGGAGACAGAAATGTGATAATGAGAATAAATAAATAAAAGTTCTGAGTGAGGGGGAAAAATATATAAATATAAATATAACTTTTACAGCTGAAGTGTGATCAAAGAAATTCTCGTGTAAAATTCTATAAACGGTTTAAATAAAGGACTTACACACTTTATTTCTTCGAGTAATGATGACCAATATTTGTAATTTGTAATTCAGAAAATAATAATCATGACGATGTTTAAGATTCAGTGAAAAAAAATTGAGCAGGTGAAGTTAGTGTAGTAATGTTTAAGGTGTTAATTGATTTATAACGTTTAACTCCGTGGGGTAACTTCATCAGAGATACACCAAGCTTTCTCTACACACACACACACACACACACACACACACACACACACACACACACACGTCTGTGCTGAGCGGAACAGTTTCTGAAGAAGTAACATGGTGTTGTCTGAGATTCTGCGAGTCTCTGCTTCTCACTTTGATTGCAAACGCATTTAATCTGTTGCTTGCTTTACATTCCAGCTCTCTGTGTAGGGGTTCGAGGTTCACCGTCGCGTTTCTTACTCTGGGCTTCAGTAGGAGTGTAGAACTGATCTGAACAATTAAAAACAGGGAAGGTCACTAGGGAAAACATGAACAAACAAACAATAAAAGATGTTCAAAAGGGGAAATAAACAGTCAGATAAATGAAAAGAAACCTGAAAAGTCAACATATAAATAAATAATAATGATAAAAAAAATGTTACTGTTGCTAATCCAAAGCTAACTGCTCACTTTTAAATAAAGTTTCCAAAGACACAAGACTAACGCTGATTAGACTCTGTTTATTGCTGAGGAACTGATGAAACCGTGTATTTTAAGGACAGATTAATGTTAAGTAACATTAGCGTCATGGCTAACCCACGTCACAGCTAGCACGTGTCACTCCGCTGCGCTAGTCTCTAATTTTTTAGCACGAAAGTCAGAGCTGTTTACATTTCCGCAGTGTAAAGTGTTCATGCGCTCCCTCGCCGCTCTCTTCCCTCAGCTCTCGTCCTCTTTTCCTCTCTCTCTCTCAGTCTGCCCGCGCCAGCCCCCCCCGCTCCCCCTGCTGCTCACATCACTTCCTCCTCTTCTCTCTTTCATCCTCATGAGCATGGTGGTGATGATGATCATCATCATCATCATCATCATCATCACTGCGCTGTTCCGGAGCTCTTTGATCAGTTGCATCCAAAACCACTCGTGGATTTTCAGCTGTGAATCGAAGCAGCTTCCTAAAACTTCCGTTTCCTCGGCCAAGATTTTTAATTAAAGATTCGGGACGGGGCCGAGCAGCTGGAGACGGCCGCCTCGGAGTCACGGAGCGGGAAACTGGGGTGCTGAGGACTGAAACTAGCAGGCAAATACATAGACATAGCTTCACGTACATGTGTATCAGCACTCAGGTGAAGGTTTTAGTGCGTGCTAATGTTAGCGTAACGTCAAACCTTAAATCATGAAAGGTTAAATAAATCATTTAAATAGATAAATGAATAAATAAATAATGAATGAACGAATGAATAAATGACTTCCTAGATCAAGGAAAGAATTTATATATATATATAAAAATTCTATAAAACAATGAATAGAATATTTTTGGGAAGATAAATAAACAATACTAAGATGAAAAAAGGAAAAAAATAGTAAAAGGATGTAAATTACAATATATATATTAGAGAGAGAGAGTATATAAAACAAAAATAAATTAAGTATAATAAAACAAAATAATTAATTAGTATAATGCAAAAGAAAAATAAATATTAAATAAATTGTATTATACTAAAAAGGAAAGAAAAAAACAAATGTACAATTTATACATATTGTTTATAATCAAATGAAATAAAATGGAACTGAATGACTCTGTGCTTCATGGCAGGAAGTGACCTCATTTTGACTTTTTAGAATTAGTTTTAATTAAATTTAATTCTCACGGAGTAAAAACAGGATGAGTGTCAGGTGTGTGTGTCAGGTGTGTGTGTCAGGTGTGTGTGTGTGTGTGAATCTGAGCACTGTGTGAACGCGGTGTTCAGGATCGTTAGGTCTAACAGTGATGCGACATTAAAAAAGAAACGAGCACTAACAAGGTTTTCGAGGCTTTATTATGAAAAGCTAATGTGCTAATGAGGCTTTTAGCGAAATGCTAATTCCTGCGATGGGACGTAACAGATTTTCCTGTCGATTGTTTGGCAGAAATGACAGTTGGAGGACGTGTGCAAAAAATGCAAGTATGAAATCTTCAACATCATCATCATCATCACTAAAGACACTGAATAAACAGAAACACTTGTTGTTCCTTTTTGCAAAGGCTAACTCATTAACAACAAGTTTTTACGCTTAATTATTAATGCTAAAAATTCAAAGCCATTTTTTAGGTGAAAGCTAATCATTAATTTGCTTCCCAGTGTGTTTTTTCAAATATGTTTTCAGGTATTGCTGTGTTTTTAAGACAATAAACCAAAAGCTAACTCGCTAACAAGGCTTATTAAGACCTAAACTTTAGCTAAATCCCTCATGCTGCTGATCTGTGCTTATTTACACAAATTCAGGGGTTTCTGTCTAAATGCTAATTCATTAACAAGACGTTTTGTAGTTTTGTTGACTGTGTTTTTTTTTTGTTTGTTTGTTTTTTGTTTTTGTGAGGCTTATTTTAAAAAAGCTAGCTTGCTAGCAAATACCTTTAAGGATTTATTAGTTTGTCAAAACTTTATGACTCTTAACTGTGACTCTTTATTTTAGTCCTGATTAGCGTTAATAGAAATATTTAAAAGGTTAAAGCTAAAAATAAGCTAATCAGCTTTAATGTAAAAGCCAAAGTGAAGATATGAACTAATCCCAGTAAAAACTTTCGGTTTCAATTCAATTTTATTTGCATAGCGCTTTTAACAATTAACATTGTCGCTAAGCAGCTTTGCACAATCAAAAGACTTACGTTTGTATGAAATGTGAACGTGTGTGAATCAAAATGATCAGATTGTCCCAGTTTATCTTTTCTAATTAATATCTCTTGGCGCAGGTGTTTGTTTACATTGAGCCAGTAGCGCATTAGTAGCTTATTAAATCCATTTTGATTTCACTTATGGTGCAGGTTGAGGCAGAAATCTAAGTATTGCAAAAGTTTCATTCCATTCTGTCCAGCGGTTGATTTAAGACGCGGCCACAGTTTGACACGTGCGCTGTGCGGTTTATAATCACAAAACTGTTCGACTTCACTTCGACTCAACATGTTGATTTCACAAGGTTCAGTTTTCATGGTGTTTTGGAGTAAGCCGTGATGAGTCACACTGTGGTGTGTGTGTGTGTGTGTGTGTGTGTGTGTGTGTGTGTGTGTTACGGTCATTTCTGTGTCTTCTGCGTGCTCCGTGTATACACGGTAAACTATCACGTTCATTGGCTCTGTTGAGTGATGCGTGTAATTATTGCCCAACTTGAGGCAAAAGCAAAACAACCACTAAATGCTGTGACGCAATCAGACAGACAGACAGACAGACAGACAGAAATTTTTAGAGACTGCTTTCTGGTCCTCTAATGTATGAAAGATAAAGAGATCATTGAAAGAACGAGTTCTGACATTAAAGCAATGACCCTGCTTTTGTTTATGTAGATTATTTTAATTATCAATAATAATGATGATGATTATAAATAATAAAAAATATGAAACTAAACGCTGGCTTGCTTTTGGAGGATTTTTCAAACTAGATTTTTTAAATACTGTCAGTGAGACATCTTCAGGTCTCGTTACTGCGCGCATGCTAACAGCACTGACTCGCGAGTGTTACATATTTACTTTACAGAACGACTTCCTGAGGAATTATTGCTAAAAGCTAACTCAGGATTTGCGGTGGTGTTTCTGAATAAGATATAATTAGAAATAAAAAAAGTTTATAATCTAAAACTCTTTAGACACTTGGGATGTTACATTACCAAATGCTACTTTTTATTTATGACGACTTGCTAAGTTAAGGTATGTTGCTAAAAAGTATGTTATTATAAATAGACCTTGTCTTTACAGCGGCCTGTTACACAACACTAACTCTCTAAACTTTTTAACTTGTTAAAGCCTAATTTCTAAAAGTTAACTTGCTAATGAGACTTTTAAGGCATTTTCGGATGTTTTCATATTTAATCCTAACTTGCTACGGGGCTTTTCTGAGAAGTGACACTAGATGCTAAATCAGATGCTTCTGACACCTAATCACTCAGCGACTGTGTGTGTGTGTGTGTGTGTGTGTGTGTGTGTGTGTGTGTGTGTGTGTGTGTGTGTGTGTGTGTGTGTGAGCAGTAGAAGCTGAAGCGTGTGTTTGTGTCCTGAGGACCGACACTGTACTGTCGAGCGGCGCTCAGCGCTGGATACTAATCCCTCCTCCTCCTCGTCTTCCTCGTCTTCCTCTCGTCTCTCCTGCAGGTGTTTGGCGACAGGAAGTGGATTAAAGACGAAACGTCACAAACGAGTGTGAGCTAATCGCTGCTTATGGTTTCTCCTGCGCACTGCAGAGCCGCGAGATTAGATTTGGCCCGCGCCCGGCTCACGGACAATCACTTTAGCACCTGCGTTTATTGCTAAACTGGTCTCTCTCTTTCTCTCTCTCTCTCTCACACACACACACACATACACACACACATATACACACACACATACACTGCACTGAGCGGCTGAAGGAAGTAGAGGTCGAAGGTCAAGGTTACCTTAAACACCTTGTGTGTTTCCCTGCAGGAGTTTGTCTCCTGATTAAACCTTCAGTCACGACGTTCCTCTTTCACGTTCCCTTTAAAATTGTTAAGGACCCGCGTTTCCCCGAGGATAGATAAAGCTAAAAGAGATGAAAAGATAAAAGCATGCACGGGCGATTGGGGGCGATTGGGGGCTGGATCGTTCCAATTTTATTAAGTGTAAAGCCTTCTTATTCTTTTATTTCTTTCAGTTCTTTAATGTTTTCCCATTTTCCTTTTATTTCATTTATTATTCTTCCATTTCTTTTTCCTCCTTTCTTCCGTGCATTCCCTTTAATTCCCTTCCTTTTCTCTTTCCTTTCCCCTCGTCCCTGATGGTCTGGCAGGAGCGAGTGAAGTGTCGGGGTCTCGGGACTCGCGGCGTCTCTGCGCTTAAACTCGAATCACACGACAGCTTTATCACTCGCTCTGACTAAAGTAACTGACTAATTAAAAGTAGAGCAGAATGTACCAGAGCTCCACACGGTGAGGCTCAGCCCACACACACACACACACACACACACACACACACACACACACACACATGTAGCTCATCGGTGTGGGTTTCAGAGGTGAGAACAGTTTGTCTAAAACGTGTAAGTAAAGCGATGATGTGGAGGATGTTGCTAGGATACGGCTCGCTCCCAGACGTTTATTTATAGTAACGCTTTATAACACAATCAAACCCAACAAACTGCGCACAACACTTACAGCCTTTATTTATTAAACTTATTATATTCGTACCATAAATCTTCTATACAGTGCTTTTACGGTTACGTGAGCGAGTGTTCCTCTGACTGTTGCACGCGGCTGACACTGGAGACTCCTTCATTCAGCGGAGCGACCCGCATACCCGTCTCTGTGAATGAGCTGTTACTATGGAAACGATAAGGTATACGAACGAGCGCATTAATACCCAACACCAAACACAAACCTGCGCTACTGTCAGAGCTGCTGTTCTAGAGAATTAATCAACACCTTCTGACCAGTCAGAGCGCAGGACCTGCAGGATAACGTCATTTTAAAACACATAGTATTTATAAAGCACTTTTCCTGAATTGGGTGAGCCGCAGAGATGGTGTGCGCGCGGTGGTGTGTGGGGTGTGTGTGTGTGTGTGTGAGAATGAAAGTGATGGAGCGAGTGTGTTTTCATCATGCCGCCTGTCTGAACACATTACGCTTTCGTTTAAGCGAGAAACACAACAGACACGATGTAAGAGAGTCGGAGCCGCTCACGAAGATGGAGTGAGACAGCAAATAACCGCTGTGATGACATCATCACCTGCCGTGTGACCTCAGTGTGTTCGCATTTAAACTGGTGTAAATGTTTTTAGTTGAAGTGTAGGACGCGTGCTAGCTCCTGTAGAACAACACACACACACACACACACACACACACACACACACACACACAGTCTGGGGCCGGACGCTTCTCTTTCACATGACATGAAGTCGAGGGCAATTAAAAAACTGTAAATTAATAAATAAGTAAATGAATAAATAACAAAAACAGCCGTGTTTAGGTGAGATTAGTTTTCCATGTACAGATTAGGAATTATTTCCCAGAGAATCTCTAGGATCTTTAAACCACCATGTGAGTAATTCTTTACAGACTGTGTTTATATGCGTGTGGAAATATGATGGTGTGTGTGTGTGTGTGTGTGTGTGTGTGTGTGTGCGGTATGTGGGTAAAGGTAATGTTGTGTCATGGGAAGAGCGAATGTGTGCTTTCATGCTTGCTGACTTTTTTTTATAAAAGGTGCTGAGGGATTTTTTTATTTTATAAAAATGTGACTGAATGATGATCAGGTGACGTCTTCTGGTCATGTGACTGAATGATGATCAGGTGACGTCTTCTGGTCATGTGACTGAATGATGATCAGGTGACGTCTTCTGGTCATGTGACTGAATGATGATCAGGTGTCCTTTCAATCTAAGTTTAGTTCTTAGACTCAATCTAAGTTCTTTAAATCTAAAGGGTTGTTTAAGTGTTCTTCCAGGGTTTTTAAGGGTTCTTAGCTTTAAAGAACAGTTCTAGTGTAAATCACAACCTCTGTATAACACTGAAACACACTTCTGAGTGCTCTGAGACTCCACACTTCTCTGCTGACTGAGGACCGGATCTTCTCTGGTGGAAACTAGTGGAACGGTTCTGGTTCAAGTACAAACTATACACACTATACACACACACTATACCCACACTACATACACTATACACACACAATACACAGACTATACACACTATACACACACACTATACCCACACTACATACACTATACACACACAATACACAGACTATACACACTATATACACACACACTATACCCACACTACATACACTATACACACACAATACACAGACTATACACACTATACACACACACTATACCCACACTACACACACTATACACACACACTATACCCACACTACATACACTATACACACACAATACACAGACTATACACACTATACACACACACTATACCCACACTACATACACTATCACACACAATACACAGACTATACACACACACTATACACACACACTATACCCACACTACATACACTATACCCACACTACATACACTATACACACACAATACACAGACTATACACACTATACACACACACTATACCCACACTACATACACTATACACACACAATACACAGACTATACACAC
>JAAGKR010011352.1:5644-19659 GCA_011419295.1 Clarias macrocephalus
ACATAAGAATTTCATGAACGTCTCTTCAGTCTTGCAGAACATTTCCGCTGCAGTGGGTTCCACAGTCGTCCTGCCATGTGATTACAGAGATCTGGCCATTCGAACACCTCATGTGAAGTGGTATATCGGTCGTGAGGTTGTGTTTGAGCGACAGGGTAAAGAGTCAATTCAGGGTGAAGGATATGAGGGTCGTGTGGACGTTCCTGAGGACGAGCTGCTTAAAGGAACCTGTTCCCTGGTGCTGAACAAAGTCAGACTCTCTGATGCCGCTGAGTACAGAAGCTCCATGATAGTGAAACACACAGAGAAACCCGTCTTGGTCCAGAAAGTTCAACTCTTAGTCTACGGTAAGTGGATTAGTCTCAGACAAAGAGAAACATATCAGTATGCAAACTTTAAAATGACTGTAAAGTTACTAACGTCAGCTGAACAGCTTCTGTAGTGTTGAGATTATTGTTGACTTCACACAGATAATATTTTTCACTTGGAATGTTGCAAATATTGAACCCCAATAATGTCTCAGCAGCACAGTGTATAAAATCCTGTAGATCCAGGTCAACAACTTCAGTTAATGTTTTATACACACACACACACACACACACACACACACACACACACACACACACACACACACACACACACACACACACACATACACACACACACACACACACACACACACACACACACACACACACACACACACACACACACACACAATCAGAACACAGATATTTATTTAAATATGATTTACATAGCATTAGTGAATAATGTGTAAAATAATTACATGAATATTAATGAATTGTGTAAAACAAAAGTCTGTAATTATTTTGATTTCTTTTTCCTCTAAAGACAAAACTGAAGAAAGATCAGATAAAAAATCTGATTGCTCAGGTGAGTGAATATTAAACTTATTTAAGTGGGCGTTTGATTATAGATTCATATGACTGATGACACATAACAATAATTAAATATGTTACATATAAAAAATATTTACACTCTGAAAATGCACACGGATAAATAAAAGCATACATTGTGAAAGTGACACGTATGAAAATATAAACAAATAACAATAATAAATAAATAATAAAGGGCTAAAAGGTCTATGAAATTTTTACATGCATCATGTGACTGTTTATTTGTATTGTATGTGAGTGTGTGTGAGTGTGTGTGTGTGTGTTTTGAACAAACTAAAACACTGGTTCAATAAAGTTATAGATCTCAGGATACAATATCTCTAAACTATTGTAGTAATAATAATAATAATAATAATAATAATAATAATAATAAAACCTTTATAATGACTAAGTTTTAAAAGCTATAATAAGATTCATGATTTCATTCCACTCAGAGTGAACCATTCATAACAGTGAATTTGTGTCTCTGCAGATAACGGAAATAATCTTCTTTACTGGTTAATCTTGTCAATTTTGTTTATGTTCTCTGTATTTTCTTTTGTTGTTTGGTATCGGAAAAACAAACATGAGGTTGCCAAATTGCTATTTAGTTTTGTTTAAAATGTGTTTGTGTATTTTATGTTTTTTTATTTTTTTGCATCAGAAAAGAAAACTAGATGTTATTTTTTCTCTGTAAGTAAGTACTGTAAGTAGAGTTTATTGTCAGTGTTAAAAGAAAAGGAGGAGATGACTGAACTCACCCTGTACAACCCTGTAATAACATAGAGATCACAAGAAAGAAAGAAAGAAAGAAAGAAGGAAAGAAAGAAGAAAAACAATGTGCGAATAAGTGAGTGAATAAATAAAATGATGTAGAATGAGAAGAAGTGTCTTGTTGGATTGTAAGCACATGGCTGGCAAGTGAAATGGAGGCAGCAGAGTGTTAAAATGCCCCGCCCGCTTCTCTCTTGGTGCGGCCGCAACGCAGGCCTCAATAGCAGCTGTACTCTAGTGGCCGTGCCAGGTTTGGTGAATCTGTGGACATTCTTTCGATACTTCTTACTTTCTGTGTTTAAACAGCCGCAATAAATTCACCACCACAGTAAATTAACACATGTGGTGAATCCAGGTAAGTGTGGCGTACCAAGCAATATAAAAGTCACAGCCACAACATTTGAGTCCAAATCCCTTCTTTTTTCTGTTCGTATGCAGCTTTGGTTTTTTAATTTTTAGTTACTGCTTTATTGGTAGTATTAATTAATTAATTAATTAATATTTATCTGTTCATTCATCCTATCAATCACCTTCACTTGGCATGATTCTGACAAATCACAGTTTGACAATATGAATATACTGTAACTTTATTTGATTGTTACATTGTTTCATGTTTCACATGCTGTAAAATAGCCAGGGAAAAACAAAGAGGTGTCAGTCAGCAACAGCACAGAGGAGACCCCTCTGACATTAGCAAACTGTAAATCTGGTCTAAATTACGGTTGCCTCTTGTAGGGCATTTCACAAACCTGGGCAAAACTGGCAGGATTCATTGGAGTTATTGTTTTCCAGCCATGTGTCCATGTACATCATCATGCAACAGTCAGATAAATTCTAGTCTCAGTCTGATCTCATCCATTTCTCCTTCCTGAGTGCTTCTGAGTACAAAGTTATATAACTTGTTATACTTACATCAACTTTAATTTTACACCTGTTCAGTTTCTTTGTGTTTCTAGGAAGATTTAAAAATGCACTTGTTGGTTTTAGTTGTAATTATTTTATTTATGTTATAGACAACCATTTTTATGTTCATACAAAAATTAGCTATTTTTGTGCTGCAGTTTTACAGCATTTTCCTTCAGTAAACATCTTGAATAAACTAAAACTGAGTATTTATTAAAGGCACCTGTTAGCCACCTGACAAACTAGCATTAGCCTACTTCACTCCATAGCAAGGACAGATTATAACATTTATTATACAAAGATAAACACTTTCTTTATTATCAGAACTAGACCAGGAACTAGAATATGGTTTCAGTACTAACGTCTTAGTATGTAACATATAGAAGTCCAAGAAGGTGCAAAGCGCCCTCCAGAGGTCACTCCTGACAGCAGCTATGTCATCACTTAATGAATGTAATACTAGCCTATTTTATTACATACATTATATAACGCTTATGTTGATTATTCTGTATTGTTGTGTTGCTAGCTTAAAAAAAAAACATTGGATTAAAAAAAAATAAAAAATAGGGGGTCCCACAAGGGTCAGTTTTAGGACCTCTAGCTCTTAGCTTTTCTCAATATACAGTACATGCTTCGCTTGGGTAACATCATTAGAAGACATGGGATTAGTTCCCATTGTTATGCTGATGAAAGACCCGGGCATAATATTAGTACTATTAGTCAACTTGTCCTTTGAAAATCATATTTCCAGCCTTCTTCCACCTTAGAAACCTTCCAGCTTAGGAACCTTTTATCTATATACCGTATGATGCAGAAAAGCTGGTTCATGCATTCATGAACTCCAGACTGAACTATTGTAATGCATTATTAGGTGATTCAAATTCAAATTCACATTTTATTTGTCACATACACAGTCATCCACACTATGATATGCAGTGAAATGACCGCCCGTGACCTTAAAATAAAAGATTATTAAGGTGAAATAAATATGAATAAACAGAAATAAAGTAGAAAGTAAATTAATGTAAAGTAAAAAAAAATGTGTTGGCAAGAAAGAATAAAATATCTAGAGAATACAAAATATGCAATATAAGAAAAATATAAGACTAAATAGAAGAAAAATATAGAAATTGTAGTGTGGAAAATGTCTGTGGGGGTGTGCAAATATGCATGAAAGATTCGGATTTAAAGTGACTTGTGTGTGGTTGTCCTGCATCCTCAATTAACAAGCTACAGTTAGTCCAAAATGCAGCCACCAGAGTTCATACCAGATCAAGAAAATATGGTCATATACAGTGACCCCAACAATATCATCTCTAGAATTAATTACGAACTAGAATTACTTACGTACGAGGCTCTAAATGGTTTTGATCCCACGTACAGTATCTAGCCAGTCTTCTGTCACGTTACAATCCACCACGCTCCTTAAGATCACAAAAAACTCTGGACTTCTTCTTGTTCCCTGAATATCAAAGTCTACAAAAGGGGCCATTTTTAGTTTAGCTCCTATGTTTTGGAATAACCTTCCTGATAATATTCGAGGCTCAGACACAGTCTACCGGTTTAAAAGCAGATTTAAGACACCTCTTTAGCCTGGCATACACATACATCATCCCATAACTTCGTACTCCAGTACATGTAAATGCACACTATCATCCAGGGCTGCTAATATAATGAACGGCAGCTACGCTAATTCTTTTCCACTTGTTTTTTCTTTTTCTATACATCCAGAGTGTTTTTATTTTTTATTATTTTTTTCTAGCTGCTAGATTTTTGTAATATAAAAAAATTATAATGCCATTCTTTTGAGGTTGAACTGTTTACACCAATGAGTTTCTGTCTCTCCGGGTAACGGTGTAAAGAATCTTCATTACTTATGGATGCTGACCATTTTAGCTGTATCTGGTTTTTGGTTAGTAAAAAAGAGAAATTCAATAATATTAATGTTTAAAGTACTCAAACATTTTGAACGTTTGGTAATAGGATCAAGAAACAAGATAGAGCCTGGCTATGGTTGTTCATTTTTAAAGGCTTGGATTGTGGTAGTGATACTGATATTGATATTGATAGGACACCAAAACAGGAAATCCATGATGTTTAGAGTGAAAATCTACAAATGCATAACCTAAATAAATATGATGATGACCAAAATAATGACCTGCAAATGACTGGACAGGAGTTACATCACACACCATCAGGCTTTAGAGTGAAACAACTACAACTTAGAAAGCATTAAAATATAAATATTACTCATGTATGTTCAAGACTCAAATCAACATTCCAGACAACTTTATATACAGTAGATATTTATTTGAGCATAATAGTATAAATGAACTCTTTGCAAGTATAAGGAGCAGAACGAGATACTGAGGAATTCCAGGTCCACAGTGGAAATTCTGGCCTTGTATGTCTCTCGCTCCCTCTCAGGGGAAAGAGAAACCAAAACCTGCATGTCGTCATTTTTTGTTTTGATATGTGACTGTGTACAGCAGAAGCTCTAAAACCTCATTCAGTCACACTGGGCACAAAGACATCTTCCATCTCCCAGGTAGGGTTCAAATTTAAAAATCTCATCCATGGATTGTGCTTTTAATAGATGAATGTTCGAGTCAACCAACGAATGTATTTGAGAGACAATTTTAACGGGATGATTAAGGTTACAAACATCAACCCAATAAATCAATATCACACAGTTCACTTAATTGTCATTAATGATCAGGTTAATCATCAACAATCTCTATAAATGCCATGGGTGGGTACGAATACTAATCACTTCCTTGTTCCTATAGGAATGAGAATTGCACTTCATATGTAAACTCAAACACATCAGCATGAACTGTTGGTCTACATTCATTTTAAATCTTACTTACAATTTGATACCAAAATAAAGCATCTCAAACTGAGACAAGAAAAACCTTTCATGTTTATAATTAAATACATGCTGTGTTTTGTGCAAATCTGTTATCTTAAACTAGAAAAAAAAAATTCTCTTTAGCCTCTTTGAAGTCTCTGACCTGTCAGTCGCTCTGCTCTCTACAAAGTTATCTGTGATTATCTCAGCCGGCTGTGAATCTACCAAACACTCCAATCCAACATACTTTACATTATTATTTATTGTGGCTACTTCCACACGTCATCGCCTTTTAAAAAGCAAAATTTCATCACGCACATATTTCACATAGAATAGTAATAGAGTAGAATCTGACACTTCCAAGCAAAACCATGCTATTTATTTGTGTTTTTTTTCTTCAATTACTACGATACATTAGTGTTCATTTTTGATTGACAGTTTGAGAGACACTCACTCACTCACTCACTCAGTCATCATCTATACCGCTTAAACCTGTATTCAGGGTCACAGGGGCCTGAAGCGTTCATGAACCGAGGTTCCACTGTAACCTACATTCTTATTTATTGTGGCTGCCTCCACATGTCATAGCCTTTTACAAAGCAGGATTAACTCACGCACATATTTTACCTAGAAAAATAAAACCTGCTTGAGCTCTGGGTTTTTATTCCTTTTACCCCTGTATTTTAATGAAAGGCAAAACCTGTAACAACACGGATCTCACGAGGGGCAGAAGCCCATAGATACTCTGCAGTGTCTGCACTGTTCAGAAAGGCAGCCGTCTGCGGAGTTCTGAACAGGCAAATGCGCGGCCGGTTGTCAGGCAACGCCGCCGCAATGCGATCAGCCTGAACGAGCCTCACCTGGTGGCGTGTTTATATAAGGGTCCTGATACATCTGCGTTTCGTGCGATCATTTAGGTAGCACTGGTAAAGGTATCACGGCAAAAGACAGACAGATAGACAGACAGACAGACACAGACAGACACAGACGAGGTGCGCTGTTTTTTTGACCTGAGTAATGGCTCTTATAAATATTATAGCATCTTGTGGAGCGCAGCACAAAACCATGTTATTTATCTGTGTGTTTTCAATTTTAATTGACTAAATTTCGTTGAAGTTCATTTCTGTTTGGCATTTGACAAGAAACAAATGGGAAATAAAGTTAAATAATAAATTAAGCGTATACTTGTATAAACAGTATATCCAAATGTAAAAAGAAGAAGTTTTAGTTTATGTATAATGCCTGGCGTGTTTGATTAGACAGAACTTTGGAATGGGAATAAAACGTGAGGGGGAAAAAAATTCTTCACTACACAGTTTTAATAGCAGTTCATATCGTGAAAAACACAAAAACACACTACCCATTTACTCTGGATAGAAAATGTTTGCTGAGTTATGGGAAAATGTTACACACACAATGGTAATTGTAACTACTCTGGTAACAATTGTCTAAATGTTTTTATTTTATTTTATATCTATTCAATATTCTTCATTTAAAATAATAAATGTATTATTTTTAATGAAAAATATTTAAATAATTATGATAAATAATGATTTATTATAGAAATAATACATTAATTATTTTCTTATTAATTATTAATAAATAAATAAATAAATAAATCACGTGATATACACTGTGCAGTTACTATTTTCAATCAGTTTAGTCACATTACATAACATTAGTGCCCCTGAGTCACTCCACAGTAAATACTAACCTCATGACACCAACCTCATGAGACACCTATTGCACCTAAGTTCATGGGGCAAAAAACTCCCATAATTTGGGACAAAATGTTGCTACTGTTACACCAAGTCTGTTTTCTGTAGAAGCTGATGTGCTTGTCATTACAGTATAAGCAGAATGCAGTAATGGTCTTCGATCACAGGTTACTGTGATACTGTTTGACATGAACAGACATGAACACACAGTCTGGGACACTGTACAGTGTGATGAGGGATGATATTCATAATCATTTTGAATAATCATGACTCCTATGTGGTAAATGTGTAATATCACTATACACTCTGTATGAAACTAATCAGCTGTAATTTTTTTTTTTATCTGACTTTCTTTGTTTCAGAAACTTTTAAACCAGTCTACAGGAATCTTCCAGACATCATGACCCTCCTGTATATTTATATCTTATGCGTCTCTGCCTCTGTGTGTGAGTGACCAGGTTCAATAAGACTAACAAAACTAAAATATGTTACGAATAGAATTTTCTACAAATGACTGTAATGTTTCTCCACAGACTCCATAAGTGAAGTTAATCACATTAGTGTATCAGCTCCAGTTGGTTCCACAGTCGTCCTGCCGTGTAAACTGACTCATGCTTTCAACCAAACATCAGCTGTTCGGTGGGGCATCAATAATGAGGTTGTGTTTGAGCGAAGCAGTGACGGTACAGATGTGGGTTCAGGTTATGAGGGTCGTGTGGACGTTCCTGAGGAGGAGCTGCGTAAAGGAAACTGTTCCCTGGCGCTGAAGAACATCAGACTCACTGATGATGGCGTCTACAAAACCTTTGTGATGGAACACATGGACGGAGCCAAATGGGAAGAAATCAACAAGGTTGAATTATCAGTCAAAGGTAAAGTACATTATACAGTGTAAAATATTGACCAGCTACAGTATAGAAGTCATTGTATGGGATTACAGAGTTGGAAATAATGAACATTTTATGTATTTTAAAGATTTCTGAAACCATTAGATCGAGCTAATAGATGATGTATTATGAAAATACAAAAATACAGACAGAAAGAGACAGTTTTCGAAAGTTTGTCAGAAAAGTTGAAAGTGCATTTGGTTGAGATCCAAAGTGTCCATCAGGACTGAGATCTTGCACTTAGACGCTACCGTTTAAACACATGAACAGTTTTTAACGTTCATGGTCATAGCTATGCAGTCAGATACAAAGCTCACACGATAAGCAAAGACACAAAGACTGTTCAACACCATAAAGATGTCTTAGCTGGTGATTGCACAGGTTCACTTGTTTCTTCTCTGTACAGTTTGCGGTCTGATTTGCTTTGATCATTAGTTGTATAATATACCAAATCATGCTGTGTCATCTGTTTGGCAAATAAATATAGACTAGGTGAACTGCACATACTGTATGATTACATAGGTGCTTGTACTAAACCAGATACGAGACAGACAGACAGACAGACAGACAGACAGACTGAAAACAGTAAGTCTTTCTTTAGTACAAAACCATTTTGTAGTATATTCAAGAATTACAAATTGACCTAAAACATACATTATACTGCTACACCTGGCTCTTTATTGCATGAAAATCCTGGAAAAATCACATATAGTTGCTTCTTTTTTATCCATTGTTTCAGTAGCTGTGTGGATTAGCATTTACTTTCCATAAAAGAAATAAAAACATAACATTCTTAACATAAGATAATTTCATCAGTCTTGCAGGACATTTCCGCTGCAGTGGGTTCCACAGTCGTCCTGCCATGTGATTACAGAGATCTGGCCATTCGAACACCTCATGTGAAGTGGTATATCGGTCGTGAGGTTGTGTTTGAGCGACAGGGTAAAGAGTCAATTCAGGGTGAAGGATATGAGGGTCGTGTGGACGTTCCTGAGGACGAGCTGCTTAAAGGAACCTGTTCCCTGGTGCTGAACAAAGTCAGACTCTCTGATGCCGCTGAGTACAGAAGCTCCATGATAGTGAAACACACAGAGAAACCCGTCTTGGTCCAGAAAGTTCAACTCTTAGTCTACGGTAAGTGGATTAGTCTCAGACAAAGAGAAACATATCAGTATGCAAACTTTAAAATGACTGTAAAGTTACTAACGTCAGCTGAACAGCTTCTGTAATGTTCTGTGTTCCATTTGCATGTAGTAACTGTCTGTGCAAGTAAAGCCAACCATCATTAGGCTGAAAGAAATAATAATAACCTGTCAGAGGGATAAAAAAAATAAATAAAAAAAAACATTGTGAATGGCCAATGAAACTGTTTAGAACATTTTCTAAAAGGAAGAAATTATCACAAATTATCAAGTTCAGCAACAGAAAGGCCTGGAAGACCCTATAAGACAACTAAAGTGGATGCGCACTGAATTCTGTCCATGGTGATGAGAATCTTTTCTCAACGTCTAGCCAATGCAGCAACATTCTTGTCAAAGTCTACATTTAAAAACAGCTTTATGAAATGTCACAGGACCAAGTCGAGGCAGCAAAACACAGATGACAGAAAACACTATTATGCCTAATGAGCTCTCAGACATGAGGAAACGTGCACACACACACACACACACACACACACACACACACACACACACACACACACACACACACACACACACACACACACACACACACACACACAGGTGCTCTCAGTAGCTGGGGCTGCTTGGGGGTGAGGATGGAATAAATACAGACATTTCACAACAAGCTACAATCCACTGGTACACACAAGAACAGAAAGGACAGATTTTGCCAAACCTATTGGACTGATGAAATTACCGTGTACCAGAATGATGGGAAGAGAAAAGTATGGAGAAATAATAGGAACTGCTTATGATTCAATCTGTCAAACATTGTGGAGGTAATGTTATTGTATAAGTGTGTCTGGTTGCCATTGGACCTGAGGCCCTGGTGTTTATTGATGTACCTGCTGATGAATGTAGCAGGATGTGTATAGAGCTCAGATTGACACAAATGCTGCAAAGCTGATGCCGCTTCATATTACAGTAGGATAATGACCCAAAAAATCCAATAAAAGAAACCTGATCTCAAACTAATCCAGCATGTTTTTTTGACTTACTGAAGACAAGACTAAAGGCAAAAAGACTCACAAACAGGCAGCAGCTGAATGTAGCCGGAGTAAAGACCTGGCAAACTGTCCTGAAGGAGGAACCTTCAGCATTTCGGTGATGATATGCAGCACAAACTTGAGCATATTATTGATTTTATGCAACAGTTCCACAAACACAATTTATCAAAAGATTATGATAAAGATATAATTTCTTTCTGTAACTAGTTATTTTGCTCCACCAACAAATATCCTCATTATAAATCCATATTATTTATTGGGTTAAATCCCAAATAGTGTTAAATGGAAAGCTAGTGTGCTACGTAGGGTGTACAATCATTTGTTCAGCTCATCGAGTAGTGCCCTTGATTACGGTTTAAAGAGGGATTCAGGATTCATCCTGGTTTTAAAAGCTTGTTAGCTGTCTAGCTCAGCTTGAGCATGAATAAAACAACATGGAGGCGATTCAGAATGACTTAGAAACAATTATTAGGTACTTCTGAGTACTGCATTCCATACTGATCTACTTTCACTCAAGCTGTGACTGGCACGTTTTGTAAATCATGATTGTAGAACACCAGTGACATAAAGTGATACATAAAGTTAAACATCAGAGACCATGTCAGAATTGGCTTACCAGGTCTAGGCAAAAAAACAAACAAACAAAAAACAACCCGATGCTCAGTGGCTCAAGTCCTGTTTTCAGATGAAATTAAATGTTGCATTTCATTTAGAAATCAAGTCTGGAAGAAAAGACGAGAGACACAGAATCCAGTGTGAAATTTCTACAGTCGTGATGATCTATGGTGCCATGACCTCGGTGTTTCATCAAGTCAATAATGAACCTGGAGATTTTAGAGGACGTTGTGCTTCTGTCTTCTGACCGAGTGCCAAAACTACCACTAGTTGGTTTGCTGTCTATAATATCACTGTGGTTGAACCCCATAGAGAATCTGATAGCAGATGAAGTCAAAACCAACCTGCAGTTCAGTAACGCCGCAGCAGTGCCACAGGCTGATCCATTCCATGCAGTACTGATGCACTGATTTGTGTTAAATGAGTCCTGAGTGCAACAAATGAAGACATTTCTGTATTAAACACGCTTTTGTGACTGATCTTAGAAAATATTCTAATATAAGTATTTCACTTTACATGTAATAAATCTAGAATATGTGTGTTGATTTATTATTATTATTATTATTATTATTATTATTATTATTATTATTATTATATTCCTCATTATTTAAATTTTATGAGATACAGTAGTATATGTGGGAAGTAATATGTGTTCCTTATTACAAACTGTGCATCTGAGCCTGAATCTCTCCCTCTCACACACACAAGAAGTGAATCCTGTAAAATAATGACATGAATATTAATAAATTATGTAAAACAAAAGTTTAAAAAATCTATATTTTCATTTCTTTCTAAAGACCAAACTGAAGAGAAATCAGATAAGTCAGATTCCTCAGGTGAGTGAATTTAAAACTTTTTTTTTTTTTTTTTTTTTACGTGTGTGTTTAGTTGTACACTTCATGTAATATAAAAATAGTTATGGAATATTTGACACATGAAAAAGTATTTACACCCTGAAACTGCACACATAAATAATATGTAATAAATAAAAGCAGACATCGAGAAAGTGACACAACAAATAATCATGAATATCAAGAAATGCCAAAAACTACAATGAAATTTTACATTTATTACCATATGACTAGATCTCTAAACTTTTGTAATTAAGACACATTTATAATTATTTAGTTTTAAAAGCTGCACTAACTGTTATGGTTTTATTTCACTGAGAGTGAAATACAGAGGAGCCCAAAAAGTGTATAAACACAACAGTTATCAGATGCTATCACGTGTCTGTCGTTATGTTTTGTGTTTCCTTTTCATTCTGAAGTGTGTTTACATCTTTAGGCCCGTCTATATTTACAACAATTAATTTCTGTCTCTGCAGGTCCCAGCATAAAGAACAATTATTACTGGTTGATCCCGTTTATTTTGGTCGTCTTCTCATTATTCGGTCTTGCTGTGTGGGGTTTGATTACACATAAACACGAGGTTCCCAGACTACTCTTTAGTTTTATTTAAAATGTAATGTAATATTTTTACCTTTGCATGAGAAACCAGTTTGGAATGATGAAAGAAAGAAAGAAAGTGAGAAAGAATATGCAATGCAGTGAGTGAATAAATAGACTGAGGTATAATGCGATAAAATACAGACTTTCACTCAGCTATTGTACACTGCGTTTAATTAAAAAGTAAAAAAAAAAAAAATAGTGGAAAAAGGCTGTTATTCTTCTGTGAGCTGTGATGTTCATGTATCTCCTCCTACATGGCAGGAGATTAAACAGGTGGTGACTCGGGTGAGATGAGTCTTAAATTCAAATTCAATCACACACACCGTCATACACAGTACAGAATCTCTTGAGTGTGTTCAGGTAGCAGTGGTGTTGCTGAGCTTTTCCTATGTTTGTGGAAGTGTCAGTGGTCCATCCCTAAAAAAACCTGAAGCATTTCACCTGCTCCACTGCATCTCTGTTCATGAGAAGTGTGGCACATTCAACATATTTGTTCACCTGTAGTCAGTGATTATTATTATTATTATTATTATTATTATTATTATTATTATTATTGCATGCCAGGTTGTTTTTGCTACACTCTGTGTATGCTCTCTATACTTTGTCTCTGTGTGATGTATTTCATCATTATTTGGTATTAGTCGAATGACTGTAGTGTCAAAAACAAAATTAATATATACAGTCTGAAAAAACTTGGTAAGCCTGATGTCCTTTAGCTTCTGGGTGAATATGCCACTGGTGGGTATACAAAATAATATAAAATAAAATAAAATAAAATAAAAATGTTTAATTTTCTGAGCTTTTTTTTTGGTATTTTTTGTGTGTTGCTGTATTTTTAGGTCACTAAACGGCATTCCGTGCCCTAATCAGACATCGTAGCTTGTAGTTCATCCATGACTTTTCATTCAGGAATACACAAATGTTTTGTGGCTGGTCACGTTATCTACACAAAGTTTGATATACCCCATAACACTGGTGGTATATTCATCTGTGTTAATCTCCGAGTCATGTGATGAGGCTAATTGTGCAATACTAATTGCTTCAAAGCATTACTGGTTTAATTATTGGTTTCCATGTCAGAAGCAAAGTCCCAAGCACACCTAAGATATAGAAGTCCAAGAAGTTGCAAAGCGTCTTCCAGAGGTCACTGACATCAGCCGTGTCATCACTTAATGAATGTAAGTTTATGAATATAATAATATTCGCTAGTATAACACATATTTGTTATTCTGTATTGTTGTGTTGCGACTTTGAAAAACATATTTATACTTATATGTACAGTGGAACCTCGGATTGCAAGTAACGCGGTTTACGAGTGTTCCACAAGATGAGCAAAGATTTTTAATACAATTTTTATTTCTTTTATATTATTTTTATAATAAAAGTCTTGAATACTTGGATACTAGCAAGCGGGACACCAGGACAGAGCTTGGCTAAATAAACAGGTTTTTAGCCTAGACTTAAACACTGAGACTGTGTCTGAATTCCGAACATTAATAGGAAGACTATTCCATAACTTTGGGGCTTTGTGAGAAAAATCTCCGCCCCCTGCTGTAGTTTTAATAATGCGCGGTACTGACAAGCAGCCTGCATTCTTTGATCGAAGTAGGCGTGGCGGATCGTAAGACACTAATAGCGCCTCTCGCTGGACTCTCGCTTCTGCATTCTGGACTAACTGAAGCTTGTTCATCCACCCAGTTGAACAGCCAAATTACAGCATTACAATAGTCCA